>CM040761.1:25443744-25533744 GCA_022829145.1 Albula goreensis
ACACACACACACACACCCAGCCGCTCAAACTGGCCCACATTATCACCATGTCACGGGGGATGGTAGGACCTCATTGTCATCCTAATGAAGTGTGATTCACTGAGAGGAGAGATTTGTTTGAATCCAGAACAATGAGAGCCTCACTCTCATTATAGCACATTTCCATGCAATCTCGTAAACTCTTAGCTGTTATTTGTATGCGCTTGTTCACTATGTAATAATTGTTTGTCTAATTTATGTTTTAAGATGTCTCATCCACTCTTTTGAGTCACTCTGAGAGTGTTCTCCAGTCTGTACTCCAGATAATATCAGTGTGATCAATGAGACATATCAAACTATGAGGACACTAACTGTCTCCAGTGCCTCTAAAGCCTGCAGATAGGAAGGGATGGGTGCCTGGCCTCCATATACCACCCTTTATATATATACCATGTTGACCCTGGGAGTAGCATTAGCATTAGCACAGGCTCAGTGGGGCTAAGGGGTGGGTTGTGTGGGCTCTGTAGTCTGGGTGATCCTGGGAGTAGCATTAGCATTAGCACAGGCTCAGTGGGGCTAAGGCGATAGTTGTATTAGCACAGGCTCAGTGGGGCTAAGGCGATAGGTGTATTAGCACAGGCTCAGTGGGGCTAAGGCGATAGTTGTATTAGCACAGGCTCAGCGGGGCTAAGGGGTGGGTTGTGTGGGCTCTGTAGTCTGGGTGATCCTGGGAGTAGCATTAGCATTAGCACAGGCTCAGTGGGGCTAAGGGGATAGGTGTAGTAGCACAGGCTCAGTGGGGCTAAGGGGTGGGTTGTGTGGGCTCTGTAGTCTGGGTGATCCTGGGAGTAGCATTAGCATTAGCACAGGCTCAGTGGGGCTAAGGGGATAGTTGTATTAGCACAGGCTCAGTGGGGCTAAGGGGATAGGTGTATTAGTACAGGCTCAGTGGGGCTAAGGGGATAGTTGTATTAGTACAGGCTCAGTGGGGCTAAGGGGATAGTTGTATTAGCACAGGCTCAGTGGGGCTAAGGGGATAGTTGTATTAGCACAGGCTCAGTGGGGCTAAGGGGATAGGTGTATTAGCACAGGCTCAGTGGGGCTAAGGGGATAGGTGTATTAGCACAGGCTCAGTGGGGCTAAGGGGATAGGTGTATTAGCACAGGCTCAGTGGGGCTAAGGGGATAGTTGTATTAGCACAGGCTCAGTGGGGCTAAGGGGATAGGTGTATTAGTACAGGCTCAGTGGGGCTAAGGGGATAGTTGTATTAGTACAGGCTCAGTGGGGCTAAGGGGATAGTTGTATTAGTACAGGCTCAGTGGGGCTAAGGGGATAGGTGTATTAGTACAGGCTCAGTGGGGCTAAGGGGATAGGTGTATTAGTACAGGCTCAGTGGGGCTAAGGGATAGGTGTATTAGCACAGGCTCAGTGGGGCTAAGGGGATAGGTGTATTAGCACAGGCTCAGTGGGGCTAAGGGGATAGGTGTATTAGCACAGGCTCAGTGGGGCTAAGGGGATAGGTGTATTAGTACAGGCTCAGTGGGGCTAAGGGGATAGTTGTATTAGCACAGGCTCAGTGGGGCTAAGGGGATAGTTGTATTAGCACAGGCTCAGTGGGGCTAAGGGGATAGGTGTATTAGCACAGGCTCAGTGGGGCTAAGGGGATAGGTGTATTAGCACAGGCTCAGTGAGGCTAAGGGGATAGGTGTATTAGCACAGGCTCAGTGGGGCTAAGGGGATAGGTGTATTAGCACAGGCTCAGTGAGGCTAAGGGGATAGGTGTATTAGCACAGGCTCAGTGGGGCTAAGGGGATAGGTGTATTAGCACAGGCTCAGTGGGGCTAAGGGGATAGGTGTATTAGCACAGGCTCAGTGGGGCTAAGGGGATAGGTGTATTAGCACAGGCTCAGTGGGGCTAAGGGGATAGGTGTATTAGCACAGGCTCAGTGGGGCTAAGGGGATAGGTGTATTAGCACAGGCTCAGTGGGGCTAAGGGGATAGGTGTATTAGCACAGGCTCAGTGAGGCTAAGGGGATAGGTGTATTAGCACAGGCTCAGTGGGGCTAAGGGGATAGGTGTATTAGCACAGGCTCAGCCAATGGTCTGGTGAGTATTGCCCTTTGACCCCATAGGGAAACAGCGTGGGCTCAGCGTCAGGCTTGGGAAGGGGAGTGGTTATGACACCAGCCTTCCCTGTGCCTGTCGGCCACTCGTCCCTGCAGCCTGAGCACAGCTTCTCCTGCAGGGTCAACAGAAGCTAAAAGTGTTGAGGCTCATCGCTTCCTCAGGCTTGGCATTGTTTCTGTTAGCAGAATGATGTGTGGCTCTCTGCCTAACTCAAAACAGCAAAACCATATATATATATATATATATATATATAGTGTGTCACAGACATTTAAAATGTTTTCAAATTACTACTGGACACATATATTTATAAACTCTTCTACAATAAATGCATTAAAATGGCAATTTTACTGTATGTTTTTTATCAGGAAGAATATAAATGCATCATTCTGTGTGCAGAAAAATATTATATACAGTACATATACATCTCCATATATATGACCCAATTTTCAAACTCAGTGACCAGGAAAATTTGGGACAACAAACAAGCTCCTCTCTGCATATATTATGTAAAATAAAAACTGTTCAGCAAAAACATATTTCCCATTTTGCAAATCATTTCCTCATCATAAAATTACAGGCTGTTAATATGGAAATCAGTGAGCTCAGGTATAAAACTGATTTCATCTGAATCCCCCTCCCCTGCACCAGTCCAGATTAAAACACAAAGCAGGTAATCTGACAATTTTAAAAGTGTTTTCAACAAGCTTGCTGTTTCTGTTTCAAAAAGAATATTGTGGTCATTATGCAATACCAGTTTATGGTATTAGGTTTGATTTGTATGGTCCAGCTAGCTAATCATTTTTTCATAATATTCGTATTGTTTAATTCCCCACACTTTGTTCAGATTGTTCAGAATAACATTATTCATGTTCAGCTTTTGTCAGTTGCACACGTGCGCACACATGCCATGTGTAGATGAAGGCATCTCACACAGCGGACTTCATCACAGAGCTCTACATCCCCAGTGAAGGGAGAGCATGTGATAACTGCTCTCAAACATTCAGAGACATGCAGACCTTGTGAATCGTATTGCATGTATTTCTGTGGCCGTGTGCTCTTTTGTGTTTCATTTCTCAGTCGATGTCAGGACTGCTGTACCTCAGATAAAGCGTCTTATTAAAGCAGACTCTTTCTGCCGTGCAGTTTGCCTTGCAGACAGATTTAACCTTACGACTGGGGGAACCAAAATAAACACATTACATTTTAAATTAAAGTGTGTAAGATGACCCCCAGTCATGAATCAGAGGTGTTGTATTCAGTGATCACTGTACCTAATGGAGGATAAAGGCTTATCACTATGTTTCTTAGAGGAAAAATTAAAGAATCCTACCATAAGGAATCATTACTCTGCCTCTGAAGGAACAGTACATTTGTTCTCTGGGCAACAGAAGCAACCCTGTGAGAGTGTTCCACATTTATAATAGATCCACATTCAATGCTTGTTTATTTTGGTTCCTTAGGGGAAAAATATAGCTGGGTAGAACAAAGGGAATCAGTAAGTACATTCACTAACTTCCATTGGCAAGTTACAGTGATTCAAGCAATGCTGAAGCATTATGTAGTCTCATCTTCGCTGAAAAACATTGAATTTGATCGTTCATTGATAAAATATCCTCAGCTATACTTACATTGCTTTATTTTAACACAGATTGTTTGAATGAGTGCAGAATATATGAATAGCACCTACGATTCCTCTGTATATCAAACATTTTTAATCCCAAACCTCCAGTATCTCTGTTGAGATAATGGCATCTGTTGTTGATATATTAGATTTTTTTCTTTTGTCATATCTCCAGGCCCTCACACGCAACACCGCCATAAACATGCCCCCCTGGAACAAATTTCCGCTTTTATTGTATCTGCAACGGGGACAAATGAATCAAATAAAATCTGACAAATTAAATTCTGCTTTTCTTTAGAGCTTCTGACAATATTGTCAATGTGCCGTACACAGGAGAGGCTTACCCAAGATAACGCGGAGGTGAAACACAATGCGCATACCCTCCAATCACGGGCTTCGGCTCTGAGCTTTCTCATCTTTTCCCTCCAGGAATATTGAGTCTATCTGTGATCATCTGTCAAAAGGGAAGCAGATTAGTGCTATCAGCTCAGGGCGGGGTGTTCAGCTGTGGTCCTGGTGGTCCGGAGGTGTCTGTTTATCCTTTCATCAGACTTCTTAATTAGCCAATTAAATCATTTCTGTTGAATGATGAGATGTCATCAGACCTTGTCTGATTGGATAAACATCACTGGGATCACAGAGGCTTGGGGATATGAAGGTGGCTGTGAGATCTCAGCCCCTCAGCCCCTAAGCCAGGACAGAGGCATTTAGCTGGACGTAATGGATCTGTCACCATTTCACATCACGCTTTTTCTGTCCTTCATTACCTTGTGTGATGAAGGATTAATTCAGCAGGGAATGCTTCTCTGTCATGGTGCTGATTTAACAATATTGGACACATTCTGCTCTATTTTGACAGCCCAAACATGTGGCGTAATGATAAAAATAATGAATAGCTGGTGCATAATTTTATTTGAAAGGGTGATATCTGTGTGAAGGAGAAGTTAATTTTACTGCAGTATGGAATGTAACCATGACAGCCACGTGACTGTCACATTCGCCATGTGTGAAATTGACACCGCATTGTTTTGAAATAAACATGGCAGCAATTACTCAAGGTAATTTGTTGTATTTTGACCCTGACACCGAGAGTTTGGGCCATTAAAATAGAGCCCTACTTCTCGTTAGCAGCACCTCGTTCCTAGCTATGACATCATCAAATCAACTCTACAAATAAACTTTTTTAAAAACCTAAGCTTGTATGAAATTATGTGAGGGTGTGCGTATCAGTGACTTGGAAATCGTAACTCAGTTACATCACTGAGCATATTGTGCATTGGCTGTTTTCTGTTCTGTAGACTTGCATACTACATACTTCCACACTCAGTCAAACATACTTCCAAAAACGTTCCTCTCAGTATGCATGTATGCAGCATTTGGAATTCTAAGAAGGTAAAAAAAATTCTGACTGAATCTGTATGACTTCACCTCTTGCAACTTCCTTATGTCTTTCCTTGTTTTGCCCATAGGAATGACGTAGAAATATTGTGCATCGATTGTGCATTTTCTGACAATCCTAAAAGTCCCAGAGCCCTTTGCAATGGAAAAGTAGCCTCACTCATAACGGCACGGTGGAACCGCCACCTGCTATGTGCCAAAAGGCAAAGCCTGTAATTTAGGATCAGGCAGATGTCAAGAGTGTGACATGTGTTATTGTGTCTCTCAGTGATACACACATCCTAAAGAAGCAACAGGACTAGCCTCAAGCTTGGTCCATTAATGGACCCGGCCCACCTGTGGCTTATGGGTCCTCACTCCCAGGGATGGAGTGACATGGTACGCCCCCCCCCCCCAACAACTCACAGAGCTGACCCATGATTCCTGAAAAGGTCAAGCTGTCGCTCTTTTAATACCTGAGGTAATACACCTCATCCATCATATTCTTCATTCGGAGAGCTGCCACCTGGAGAGACAGCAGTCATGGAGGTCAGCAGCCGACACCATGAGGTTTAATCACAGAGTCCCTCCTTCACTTCTCCCCCACGGCCCCCTACAGGACCGGCATAGCCATGCAGGAATGGGGGGGAGGCACGTTCTGTCCATACACCATAATGAGAAACCCCAGCGGTTGACCTTTTGGCTAAGCCCATTCAACTCTGCATTAGAAATAATGCACCATTCGGAGAATAATTGTGATGGTGCTATAAAGCATAATTGTGTTCCCCAGAGAGCGCGTGTGGGTGGGGGGGCTGCGGGTACGCACGGCTGCTTCCTGTGCCATTTTACCACATCCTTACAGGGTCACTGACTCCACCTTGCTTTCCCTGCAGCAGGGACAGAAAAAAAAAACAACAAACAAATGTTGAGGAAACGCGCAGAGACAAATTCTGCTCTGTCTCAACAAATCTCTGTAATTACGCCGTAATTTCAGCAAAACCGTTCGTTCCTATTTAATGTTGATGTTCTTGGTGTTTATACACAAATTGAAAAGCACATGAGCCGTGTAATTTTCGTCATGGACTGTGTTCGATCAAAATCTTTATAAATTATTCACAGAAATGCGTAGACTTAAATGAAAAGGATATTATTTGCATAAGACAACAACCTGAGTTGTTGACCTCGTCATTCCTCTTGTTATCTATGGCAGAGATCTAGGCTTGATTAAAATAAATACACACAACTGATTTTGTATTATTATTACCAGAGATATGATTATCAGAGTCCTCAGTAATGGAGATTCTAACGATGCAGTTTTGTGTTTTCTTCTTCCATATTCCTGCAGTTTGGAAATGGTTCAGCAGGTTTTAAATGCCACACAATCACATGCTTGGCCGTAGTGTTGCTCAGGCAGTGAGTTGTTGTAGAATGTGTTGCATAAAGGTGACCTTGTCTGTCACCAATCCCTCTACACACACACCTCCTCACGACAGTATTTGATATTTTTTCCTCTTTGAAAGCCAGTTATTTTATCTTTGGAGGCTAATGGCATTGTCGTCATGGAAGAGTGATGTTTTTGTCCATTTTTAATCCATTTCTTTGCTTTTATGACATATTATGTGGATGATTCATGAAATGTATTGCATGTGTTTGATTACCGTTAATGTTACTGAGTGAAGCTAGGCCGGTCCTCACTGGATTGGTAGTGCAAAGAAGTGATCTGACAGTGGAGCCAGTCACAGTGTATCTATATGACAGTAAGATGGAGCCAGTCACAGTGTATCTATATGACATTAATAGGGAGCCAGTCACAGTGTATCTATATGACAGTAAGATGGAGCCAGTCACAGTGTATCTGCTGCGGCCGCCAGTCCCAGAGAACAGCAGGTGAGCTGCATTGCAGTGCTCCCCAAATGCGGTGTGAAACTCTGGTGTCTCTTCAGCTCAGAGTGACAGACGGCTCTCGTAACTCCCCGAATTCTCAGCCTCAAGTCTATGGTCTGCTTATCTCACAAAACTCTATAGCCCTAACATACATTTTAAACAACACAATGACATACTCTTTTATGTGGCAAGCTGTTCAGTAAAATGCAGCCAGATTTTTCAGTTCAACTGATTTCACACCTTTAAAACTGTTCCGAAGCAATGATTGGAACGAAAGAATATCACATTTGACTGTCTGATTCCATCGCTTCAATGAGAAAGATTTGTTCCAACCAGGGAAACTGTTAAAATTGAATGGTGGCATTCTATCATTGTCAAAAGGCATTCATTAAAACCAGCTGTTCCTCTCTGCATTGTTTATTCAAATCATGCAATCTCCATGACAACACTTCACTGCCATTGTTACCTTCATACAATGTGAAAGCAAAATAATTGCACCTATAGAATTTATTTACCTCTGAGAATTATGGGAAACATGCAGTACATGGATTTGCAGTACTGTTATAGATGTATAGCAGATATTGAGCATTTATAACACTCCAGGACTGGAGTTAAACCTGCAGACACTGCACCCTACAGGACTGGAGTTAAACCTGCAGACACTGCACCCTACAGGACTGGAGTTAAACCTGCAGACACTGTAGCCCTCCAGGACTGGAGTTAAACCTGCAGACACTGCACCCTACAGGACTGGAGTTGAACCTGCAGACACTGCAGCCCTCCAGGACTGGAGTTAAACCTGCAGACACTGCAGCCCTCCAGGACTGGAGTTAAACCTGCAGACACTGCCCCCTACAGGACTGGAGTTAAACCTGCAGACACTGTGGTCCTCCAGGACTGGAGTTAAACCTGCAGACACTGCACCCTACAGGACTGGAGTTAAACCTGCAGACACTGCGGCCCTCCAGGACTGGAGTTAAACATGCAGACACTGCAGCCCTCCAGGACTGGAGTTGAACCTGCAGACACTGCGGCCCTCCAGGACTGGAGTTAAACCTGCAGACACTGTGGTCCTCCAGGACTGGAGTTAAACCTGCAGACACTGCACCCTACAGGACTGGAGTTAAACCTGCAGACACTGCGGCCCTCCAGGACTGGAGTTAAACATGCAGACACTGTGGTCCTCCAGGACTGGAGTTAAACCTGCAGACACTGCCCCCTACAGGACTGGAGTTGAACCTGCAGACACTGCGGCCCTCCAGGACTGGAGTTAAACCTGCAGACACTGCAGCCCTCCAGGACTGGAGTTAAACCTGCAGACACTGTAGCCCTCCAGGACTGGAGTTAAACCTGCAGACACTGCAGCCCTCCAGGACTGGAGTTGAACCTGCAGACACTGCGGCCCTCCAGGACTGGAGTTAAACCTGCAGACACTGCAGCCCTCCAGGACTGGAGTTAAACCTGCAGACACTGTAGCCCTCCAGGACTGGAGTTAAACCTGAGACACTGCAGCCCTCCAGGACTGGAGTTAAACCTGCAGACACTGCGGCCCTCCAGGACTGGAGTTAAACCTGCAGACACTGCAGCCCTCCAGGACTGGAGTTAAACCTGCAGACACTGCCCCCTACAGGACTGGAGTTAAACCTGCAGACACTGCCCCCTACAGGACTGGAGTTAAACCTGCAGACACTGTAGCCCTCCAGGACTGGAGTTAAACCTGTAGACACTGCCCCCTACAGGACTGGAGTTAAACCTGCAGACACTGCAGCCCTTCAGGACTGGAGTTAAACCTGCAGACACTGCGGCCCTCCAGGACTGGAGTTTGACACCCCTGATCTGTAGAGACGCTGTGATAGAGTATCTAGCAGGGAAAAAGAAACAGCGAGACACATTTGCTTTGTGGCAGAAACTGAGTCGTGACATTTGCAGGCTTCTGAGAGGCATCCTGTGAAATGTTAACAGTGATGATAGGCTAATTAGTGCCACTCCACCTCGCGTAAAATAAGCTGAGAGCAATTCTCCAAAGGCCAGCAGCCAGACTGAGTAATTACAAAAGGCAACTGAATACATTTAACTTTAACCTTTGATTCAAACAAGGTCACTGCACCGCACAATGACCTGTTCTCTCATGGTAACAGGAGGCAGGGAGATTAGCGCTGCTGTTTCAGAATCAGCTTCAAATGTTCCATATGAATAGCAGACCAGCTCAGCCAAGCACCACTCTCAGAGAGCCTCTGTATTCAATGGAAGGTAAAACGTCATGATAAGGTGTTTATCATCATCCGACTAAATACATTTTGTAGTACATTTGTCACATCTGACAGAAAACATCTACTATCATTGAGCATGTATGATTATGCAACTTATATTTACTCTGTTAAATTTACATTGAACATTATACTGACATTTATTGGTTCTGTTCTAATGTTTTTGTGTAAAGTGTTTATTGCTTGTTTTATTTATTAGCTATTATTGGTGAAGTAAATACATACATGCTTATTAACACACATACATTTTCACACACGTGCATACTCACTCAAATACATACATAAACATTTTGCATTAGTTTGGTAAATGGAAATAGGTTGCGTGGGCGTGATGGAGGCATTTCCATGAAAAGGCCTGAGTGTAAATATTTATAAGAGAGTGAGACTGTGGGAGCGTGTGCTCAGAGGCGCGGGCGTTCTCGGGTCTCTCTGAACCTGAACACTAAAGCCTGAGGCAGGTTTGCCTCCAGAATTTTAACTCATCATTCCGATCTGTCTCAGGTTCAGGCAGAAGGCATCAGGTCTCGTTATACGCTATTACCTGAGATGTTAGGTTGAGTGGGTTTTGCACGCATTTCTGTCGTTTAGATTAAGAACACATCGCATCACTAATAAAGTAGATTTCTGACAGCCTTAACTGCTGCTTCTGTACAGTTTTTTGTCATATTGTTTCAGAAATTGAAAACAGTGATATTTTTGGGGAAAAAAGACAACACTTGAAAATTGAAACCTAAAGATGGTTTTTGTTTTTTGCAGAGGAGGTTGTTCTACCTCAGCCTTGCAGAAGTGCTTTACAGGGAAAGACAGCGTGAGCAGCATGGCTGATTGGAGTGGAAGCCCGATCTGATGTATGTTTGCAGAAATTCATGTCTGCTGTCCGTTTGTAGCGCTCAGTCCGTGTCGCTCAGCTGAAATGAAGGTAGGACCGAAGAGACAGCGTGACAGGCGGTGCTATCCCTGCTATCTGCTGCGATTCTTGCGCAAGACGTTCTGGCTGTGCGCGAGTCACTGGGGGTGACGTTAATATCCCGCATGTCTGGCTGGATGAAAGAGGGGAAAGAGACGAGGGTTTTTCTACGCGGCTCATGACAGTTTGTTTTTCGGTGAATCCAGCGGCAATCGGAGCTAGTGTTCGCCATCCCGCTGAGCGGACATGAAGGCATGACATGCCTAGCAAACACAAACACTCGCCTGTGCATGTGTGTGTGAGTGTGTGTGTGTGTGTGAGTGTGTGTGTGTGTGTGTGTGTGTGTGTGTGTGTGTGTGTGTGTGTGTGTGTGTGTGTGAGAGAGATGTGTGTGTGTGTGTGTGTGTGCAGATAAGTAGGCCAGCCGTAACTCCCACATCTGAGTATAGATGTGTGGAGCATATCATTTGTTTTGATGAGCGTAATTGAAATGTCTTTAAAAGCCCAACACAATCTGAGTCTCATAAATTGATCTCACAAATGATCTTGCAAGGCACTGATGAGGACCGCAGTGGAGGTATTTGGCCCATTCAGACGCGCGTCTCCGGAGGCTCACAGTAACTCTGGCTGCATTGATGAGCAGCAGACCCTGCTGATGGGGACCGCAGTGGAGGTATTTGGCCCATTCAGACGCGCGTCTCCGGAGGCTCACAGTAACTCTGGCTGCATTGATGAGCAGCAGACCCTGCTGATGGGGACCACAGTGGAGGTATTTGGCCCATTCAGACGCGCGTCTCCAGAGGCTCACAGTAACTCTGGCTGCATTGATGAGCAGCAGATCCTGGTCATGGGTCTTTGTATGATGCCTCAGCGAAATGTGAAAATCTGAGAGGAGCTCCTGAAAATTCTTATTTAAATGTACATAAATGTCAGATTTAGATAAGATGTATTCATAGTGATTAGGGAACCAATCACACAAACATCACATATCAGCATTTATATATAGTGGAATCAAGACTTCTGACAGATATCAGTCTAGACAGGATAGAATCAACCAAAAAGGTATCAGCTTTGCAATCATGACAGGGTCGTTTTAATCTCCCTGATTTGTAATGATGTGGGATTATGTTTGCACTGAACCACGAAATCTGTTAAGAGTGTGAAGAAAACAGCAGCCCATGAAGAAAGGATAAAGCATCCACCACTGGGCATGGAAACAATCTCTCTGCTTGTGTTATGTCATTTTGCTCTGGGTGGATCTGAGCTGAGATGCACAGTCTTGACAGGAGGAGCACCAAGGCAACCTCATGTCCAGAGCAGTTAAATTAATGAATTAATTTGGTCTGTATTTGCATGCACAAGGCACTTGTTGTGAGAGCGGCTCTTACTCTGTGAGCTAGGGAGAGCACAGAGGGACAATGACTCATTCTGTTCATCACTGCAGGTCAAAGGTCAGCAACTGAGTACTACGCTCCAGCTGCAGCTAGAGTAACTGCGGAGAGGGACTTTGAATGTGTGTGTGTATGCGAGCGAGAGTGCATGTGTGTGTGTGTGTTTGTGTACCTCGATTTCCCTGTACTTATATGTACCACGGTGTGTCCTTCATCTTGAAGAGAAAGTAAAATCCAAAACTTTGAATACTTCTACAGCTTCATATTTCATCTTCAAATCCCAGCTGTGTTATACTGGCTGTGGGCAGATGCCCACATTGATGATGCAACAACCAACTCATTGTGGTTCCTCTCTAGCGACCTCTCCTGGATAGCTGGTTACCTGCAGGTTTGTGTAGTGCAGGGTCATTATTACATGAATCATATGTGTGACTGTTTCTTCCAGAGATGGTGGAAGAGGTCCTGAGTGGGAGGGAAAGATGTCCAAAAAAGTAGTGTGGACTTGCTTTTTAAAGAATTCCTTATTATACAAAGGTGTGACACTTGGGTGGGTCTTTGGGAAGATGAGCTGTCAGGGACTACAGAAGTTGTCAGCACCATGGACAGCAGTCACTGTACCTGAGGAGGGCTGCAGGGCCTTCAGAACCAAGGACAGCGATCCCCTCAAGCTTACCTCCCCCGCTTGCCTTACACACCTCTCACCTGCCACCTGCCACCTGGATTATCTAACTCAAATCCAGGAATATCTTGTTGTCTGCAGGGTTTTCAGGCCAATCAATAGCTGATTTAGATCTTGGAGCCAAGGGGTACGCTCTCTTCACCAATGATTAATGACTTCACTTTACAGCTTAAGTACTGAAACCAAAAATCAGCAGACTATGCAGCCCTCTAGAACTAAAGTCTGAGATCAAAGATTAACAGGTGACTTTCCCTTTGCTGCAACACAGAGCAATGCTTGTTATGTGGTTTCACTGATGTTAACTCCACAGCCACCAAGCTGATGGGAAGATTTTGATTCCAAGATGGAAACTGACGCACTTTCATTGGCTGTGTCGCTATGGCACTCACAAGCTCCCATCTTCTTATACCTAATGTAGCGGCGCTATTTGCGTTCAGAATGGCTCTTGGGTGCTTCAGCTAGAGGCCTACAGTGGAGAGGTTAAGAGGTGCATCACTAACCCTTACCTCCTTCAGCATATATGATCTCTTCAGCTCCATACACCCTCAGAGTTTCTGCACAAATTAGTGCGCTTGGGGGAAGCAGAGTATGCAGAACGGAATGCAGCATAAATGCAATGGACCTCAGGCTCAAATATATTCAAGAGAACAGCTCCTTTAATTGTTAACTTAGGTGAGTGTAATAAGTTAAGCAATAGTTTAAACTCTTCCTGAAGCTGGTCTGGAGTTGAATTGTTATGTTATTGAGTCTCTCATGGCGCAGTGTAGCTGGTATGGGCTGTGGGTGGGATGGAGAGGTGCGTATCAATCGTAAACTCTGCCTGTGATAGTGCTGAAGAGCTGGTGATGAGCTACGTCGATCACTCTGGTACTAGCAGGGCCAGGTGTCTCTTATCAGTGGAGACACAGTCTCTGAGATCACTTCATACAGCACACTGTCACACCACTGTCACTCCAGAACACTTTCTGAGCACCGTCACCACCATCACTGGCCACTATGGGGCAATACCCATCACCCTGTGCACACACACTTACACACGCACATACATGCACACACCACACAAATGCATTCACACACACACTCACACACACAGGCTGCCTCCTGTCTGACCCCAGCTTCCCCCGGTGAGATGACCGTTGCATCCCGCGCACACACACACAATTGAAGCAGACAGCGCCTTTGGTTCTTGAGTAATGCAAAAGAACATTCCAGTAGCGAGCGTTGACTCTGACAGGACACTGCGCGTGAGATCAGCTCACCCAGTTTGTGACCCCCTCTAAGGCCACTGCCCACCCCGCTGCCCGCCCCCCCACCCCCCATCAGTGACACCTGATGAGCAGAGACAGGCTGGGGGAAGCCAGTCAGAGACACTATTTAAGTACACATACAGTTCAATCACAACACACGTTACATTACAGCATGAGTTTCTGTTTGTGCTCTTTGTTACTGGGGAGAAGAAAACATGTATATTGACATATTTTATTTTAAAATATAATTGCATGTACTCTCAAGAGCAATATGTCTGATTTGACTAAATTGCATATTCCCTTAAATAGACAAAGTGCGTTTGATTAGATCTAGCCCAGAGTGCTTACCGGCCATGTCTCTCAACTTCTTAGCTTTCACTTTTCTTTGTTTTCTTCTTCTGAGTTACAATCCCAACTCCATGACATTACAAGCCCAGCTCCCTAACCATTATACTGCACTGCCACCCCGCTCCCAACCCCAGGATTGATGGAAAAATAGAACAAATTTACATTTGGCATTTTGCCTTTATCCATATGACATGCAGATGGCATTCGCTGAATGTAGTCACGAAATTCCTTTGATTTGCCCAACTCTATTTTTAAACCACATGACTGAAACAAGAATGGAATCCCTTTAAAACATTTATTACAGTTTGCATTTGCAGTTGTGAGTTAAGAACTCGTGGATGTCCTCCTTGTGAAAACGCAGGCTCTGATTAGTAGTTAACCTGTAATTAGCTTGTAATCGCAAGGGATATTTTCTGATAGATGGTGGATTTTTCCACTTTATCTTCACTAACTTTACAGCTTAACCCCAACCCTAGCCATAACCCTAACCCAAACCCCTAACCCTAACACAGCTAACAGCCTGTATATGTAGTCCCAGCAGTCTACAAGAATTGCATTCTCAATTAAAGTAAGCATCATTTTGAGACATAATTAGTCTGACCTTCTTTGTGTTTTTTTCACACACAGACACACACACACGAATGGGTGGAGAGATATGAACATTTTAAATAATTTATCACTTTGATGAGTTTGGATCTGTTATAATTTTTAGTCATTTCAGAGAGCCAGTGTGGTTAACAGAGGGGCGTGGGCTGAGTCTCTATCCCATCCCTGCTGTTCTGGGGTGTTTGAGTGTCAGCATAGGGCCCTCACATTCAGGAGTGATGAAAGACGTTTGGGCCCCAACTCCACAGCCACCTGTATGCTCATGGTGAGGTGCCTGTCCTTGGAAACCCGTACCATCTGCTGCATGGCTCATCTACTGCATGTGAGCCAAGCATCACCAAAGTAGCACAAGGTACTATGGGTGACTGCACAGCCCCACCTAGTGGACAAACATGGAGGTGCTGTTCAAAATCCCTAACACATTCTTCTCCAGTACGTGGCAACTGCCAGCTATGAATTACTGGTCAAATTTTGATTGAACTTTATCCCCACTAAAGTTTTTCTCTTACATGAAAAGAGCATAAGGGGATATACAGTATCATCTTAGCATATAATGCCTGCTATTAATTGCGATGACCATCTCTCTATTTTATCTTATTTTACCATAGTAGCTTCACTGACTGATTTTTTTTTATCATTACTTATCAGCCCTTCAGTCATTCATCACCTGGGCAACTGTTTAGCTCCATCAACTGCTAGACATCAGCAAACACAATTGCTGTTGTCATGCCAATAAAAAAAACAAAGCATGCTGGGTAAATAAATGCCCCCCAGAGTTGAGAGAAGGAGAGAGTGGTGTTTGCTTCTGTCCTTAAGAAGGGGAGATTTCGATTCAATATCCTTGCCACTTTTCAGGCCCCAAATTTCAGGCTTGTCATATCAGAAGCTCCCTGAGGGCCAGCTGGCTCGGAGGAGGGAGTGTCTGCAGCTGATACCTTACAGCCGGGGCTCCACCCTTTGTCTGAGATACTCTTAACAGACAGCTCCAGTGAAAATCCACCTGTGGGTCTCTTTCTCTAATCCTTTCAGTACTTGCTCAGGGTTGCATTTATGAAATAGGATAGACCTCCTGCTTTCACAGAGTACATGAAGCGTGACACTCTTATCTCTAAGTAGCGTCCCGATCCAGAGTTCACTCCGCGGAGGTCACCATCATGGCTGTTGAGTGTGTCATTTCTACAGCTACCTGCCATAAAATAATTGATCCTCTTATCCACTGTTTTGGGAGGATTTTGGAAAATAGTTTGACATGAAACTGAATCAGAGTGCACAAGAAAGAGAAATAAATACGTAGGACATGTTTTTTTTTTTTTGAAACATCTTATTTTCATGAATAATATTGTAACTTTGTTTCAAAATTTTGCAAGTGAGGCTGATATACAAACCATGGGCAGGTGAGGGGAATTATGGAACCAAAGGCAAACTGATCATTTTAGTCGATAAGTGATAATGGCAATAACCTGCATGAGCAAAAAACTGCTCCCCATCACACCTAACCCTAACCCATCACACGAATGAGAAACTCCACCCTCACTATACTGAAGTGGTGGTAGTGTAGTGCAGTGTAAATTTTTTTATAACATGAAAAATTGTGTCTTCTACCATGTCATCAATTCGATCATCCATCAGAAGGACAGTATATGAACCTTATTTCGACTGGAACCCTCCTGGACTAAGTCAACTTCATTCACTTCTCACAACAGGGTGCCATAAGTACAAATGCATGTGAAAAAATGACGCCCTGCTTAAGTACTACGCTGTGATAGAGGGATCGAACCCGCCGCTTATCTCTCATCTCAGAGCTATCTGGTGCCAGGAGAGTCATTACAGGCCCAAGTGACGTCTCCATCTGCAGTGAGGGAGGGAAGACACAAGCGGAATGCTAATGCCTGCTTTCCTCAGAAATGAACAGACCGGAAAGGAATTTTTCTTCTTCTCACACCCTAGAAGAGATGTCTTCTTCTCTAACCTGCCCAGCATATTATTATTATTATTATTGTTGTTTAAAAAAAGGCCTTGTGTGATTTGTTTGTAAAATAGAACAACATAGAATATAAGAATATATACATAATTCTGCATAAGAAACTACATTTTTTTGTTTGCAATATAAAATATATTTAATACGAAACAGGCAAAATACTTTACTTTGTGTTCATTATATTAGTTTGCTATTATTCCATTAATGTTTTCCCTCATAATGGTGAATCGACTTTTTACCATTACCAATACCGTTGCTGGAGGCGCTTTAGGTGAGAAATGTTGCCGGTAACCGGAACTTTTTATTTCGACAAAGCAAGAATGCCAAAAGAGTGACGTATTCCCTACTTTAAAACTCTTATGACATCCAGTTCTCTTTTGCAGAAATACTTGTCTAAAATACTTGTTTTGGGTGAACTCTCAAGCTATTTTTACATGTATGAATTGGCCTTTATATCGTGAAATTTATATGGGGCAATTCTCTTGACAGCGGATATGAGACCCGCCTGATCGCCCCCAGCCCAGTCTCTTTCCTCAGACATTCCGATTCTGAGCCACGATCGCTGACTTTGACTTGCAAAAATGTTACTTCATAATAGAGATAATATTATCTTTGCGACAGCCCAACAGACATACTTCCGGAATTGGCGGGATGGAAAATGGTATGTACCACTTAGACACTTAGGGGAGCGTAGTGAAGTTAGGTGAAATATTCGGTTAATACTTCCCCCGTCACATAAAAGTATTTGTTTACAGTTGTTAATATGTGTATGTACTTTATAATCGCAATAATCACACAACGCATAGTTTATATATGGTTGATGTTAAATGGTGGTGATGTGAGCTGATGTCCCCACGCTGAGGCGGGGCTGGGGTGCGCGCTGAGAGGCTGAATTCCTGGAGTGACTGGGCTGGCCGGATTTCCCAGCTGGAACTTCGCTACTTTAACTTACACAGACCGGGGCAGCTCAAGCACCGCTCAGTTTTCCGTGTGTCTGACAGTACGCGTCCTTATTTGAAATTATGGCCTCGTCTGATGTTGCTCGGCAGTTGGTGAGTGCTTTCATACCTTTGAGACGAGTTTTGTGTGATTTGTTTCGAAGAACTCGTTAAGTTTCCAGACAGCCGGGCTTTCCCGAGTATCCGCCTGCCTGCTAAATAAGCGGCTACTTACGCTAGCGTCTTTACGGGAGTGTCTGTGTGGCTCTGCTGCTGTAAACTGTGCAAGTTTGCTAAAGTTAGTGTAGTTAGACAACGACTTCACTTACTCGGCTAACTTACTATTGGAAAATTATAATATCATTTAAGTTACACAACATTAGTCTGACTAGCTAATGGCTAATATTAATGATTATGTATTCTTAGTTTGTTGAAACCGGTTAAATTTCCAGCAATATGCTAGCTAGCTATCCATTTGAACTTTCTAACCTTCAAACAACTGGATTTTGCTAACGTTCGGTTGTGATCATAAAGCTGTAAAACTTTTCAGACTTTTTTTGCTAGCTGGCTAACTAGCCTGCATACCGAGGTGACGTTAGGCTGCTCCAGGTCGGAGATGGCACTTCAGCTTAGCTGGAGGGGTTGGTGTTGTTGACAGTAGGTGCTCTAGTGAGCTGAATGCGCTTAACTGATGACATGCCGCAGTTAGGAATATTTGAGTAATGACTATAAGTTACATCGCACTTAGCTGGTATCCTTTACTAACTTATACAGTCCTCTGAGTAAGTCAGCTTAACTTTGTGTGAAGTGAGGCAGGCAGAACAGCGCAGATTGACTCCAGACTCCGTCTGATTCCAGGCGTAGTGTTGATGTGATTGATTACCCGCATGGTTTCTGATCACTGATGCTCAGTGTCCCTTTCGTCTCTCCAGCAGGACAAAAACGCAAGACCACTGTCTTTGTCAGGTCATGTTGGGTTTGACAGTTTACCCGATCAGCTGGTCAACAAATCCACAAGCCAGGGCTTCTGTTTCAACATCCTCTGCATTGGTAAGAGTCACACAATCACAATACATGCGCTTATCTTTTCGCACAGTAGCACCTCAAAGATACGAACTCATCGGGAATGGCGATCATTCAGTTCTATGGAAGCTTACAACTTTGAAAGGGGCATTTTAAAACAGTATGCCAAACACCAATTTAAAGTTTTTAAAACTTTTGAATGACTTTAATACCTTTATTGATTGACATACTTGTTGTTTCTACTCTGATTTGCTGTGACCCACTTTCTGTGTTTTTTCTGCAAAAAGTTTTTTTTTCTTTTGTTCTGTTGATCTTCCCCTTCTTTATTACAAACAGTGTGGATTTTTGTGAGCTTTGCTGAAGACAAACCCCTTTGTCTAATTTCTGTAGTTTATAGTACTGAATTTTTCTCTTAGTGGAATGTGACTCATTTCACATGAATCTTGTTTCCCCAAACTTTAATGTTTGGTTGCCTGGTCAACCCATAACATTTGAGTTTCTGCCATATGTATCATAATTTATTATCTTGTTATGTTCTGGTGTTTTATGTATTATGGTTTTTGTAAACTGATTGTATTTGTCTGTGCTTTGTGCTACTCTGCATGATAGTAGTGCTATATGACATTTGTATGCGCTGTGTGACTATGTAGTTTAACACACAGTTGGATGAGGGTAAATGATTGGTCGGTCTGTGTGTGTCCAGGTGAAACGGGCATTGGGAAGTCCACTCTGATGGACACGCTTTTCAACACTAACTTTGAGAACTTTGAGTCATCCCACTTTGAGCCCAAGGTGAAGCTGCGCGCCCAAACCTACGACCTGCAGGAGAGCAACGTCCGGCTAAAGCTCACCATCGTCAACACCGTCGGCTTCGGGGACCAGATGAACAAGCAGGAGAGGCAAGACTGCAGCTCCTTTCACTCACTCCCTCATGTGCTGTGGGGATGGCAAAGTGGAGATGCCACAGTGGTGATGTCACTTTGGGCGTCGACAGCAGCAGAGCTCCACCAATCACAGGGCACGATGGAATCCACTGAAGTAGCATTTGCTTGTTTAATAGTAACTGGTGTATAAGGCCTGGTGATTCGTCCAGGTTGGCTGTTGTGTAGGTGGGTTAATAATAGTGTATTCTGTGATTGGTGGAGCTGCTCTGTGTTATCTACCAGTCAGCTGGTATGGGTATCTCTTATTCTGTTACCTGATTCATTGTCTCTAGTATCCCACTGAATGTCTGTGAAGGGGGAGGAGGACTGTCATTGTTATTTGAGCTTTGATAAGACTCCAAAAGGTTTCTGCTAAAACAGACGTATAATTATCAAAGTGCAGATCGTCTCTCCTGTTCACCCTGAAGTAAAATTTATGGTTGTAAAATGCTGTAGGGTGTCTCATAACTCCATTCTGTGTGGTCCTCTGAATGACTTTTTGTTAACTTGTTCGACAGAAAATGCATGTTACATACAAATATACATTATGTGTCTGTGTGTGTATTTATGTTGTGCTATGAATTAGTTTAGCTGAGGGCTGATCTGTAAATAAATACAACTTCCTGTCATACAGCTACCAGCATGTGGTGGACTACATTGACACCCAGTTCGAGTCTTACCTGCAGGAGGAGCTGAAGATAAAGAGATCTCTGCACAACTATCACGACTCGCGCATCCACGCCTGCCTGTACTTCATCGCTCCCTCGGGCCACTCGCTCAAATCGCTGGACCTGGTCACCATGAAGAAGCTGGACAGCAAGGTCAGGGGTCTGCGCCGTCTAGACAAGCTCTCGCATACGGAGTACTCACACTCTGCTGGAGGGGCGGCTCCAGGGTCCCAGGGGAGATCAGATCAGGCTCGTCTGTGCGCCTAAACTCATTTATCTAAAGAGATTACAAACGAGGACGGAGGAATCCTCTCTGTAGATCACAGACACAGACAGTGCCGCAAAGCCGAGTACTGCTGTCAGATATGTCACAAAAGTGGTTTTACTTTCAGTTGAACATTAGAAATCAATCAAACTGAGTCCAGATTCTCTAAAAAAATCCTCTTTATCTCTCAAAATCCATAAAAAATAATCTCAGTTGAGTTTATACAGAAAAAATGTAGTTCTTAATTTAAAGTTTCACAGACTTGTGACCAAACCCATTGCGAATAATAAAACGCTGAGCTGTTTGTTTTGCCCTCCCTCTGACCCTATAGTGACCCCTTTTATGGCTGCTGGCTGCCCCTCTGCTGGGTCTTTGCCTGGTCTATGTCACACTATCAGTCCTGGAGGGCCGCAGTGTCTGCAGGTTTAACTCCAGTCCTGGAGGGCCGCAGCGTCTGCAGGTTTAACCCCAGTCCTGGAGGGCTGCAGCGTCTGCAGGTTTAACTCCAGTCCTGGAGGGCCGCAGCGTCTGCAGATTTAACTCCAGTCCTGGAGGGCCGCAGCGTCTGCAGGTTTAACTCCAGTCCTGGAGGGCCGCAGCGTCTGCAGGTTTAACCCCAGTCCTGGAGGGCCGCAGTCCTGTCGTCTGCAGGTTTAACCCCAGTCCTGGAGGGCCGCAGCGTCTGCAGGTTTAACTCCAGTCCTGGAGGGCCAGCAGTGTCTGCAGGTTTAACTCCAGTCCTGGAGGGCCGTGTCTGCAGGTTTAACTCCAGTCCTGGAGGGCCGCAGTGTGCAGTGTCTGCAGGTTTAACTCCAGTCCTGAGGGTCCTGCCGCAGTGTCTGCAGGTTTAACTCCTGGAGGGCCGCAGTCCTGGAGGGCTGCAGCGTCTGCAGGTTTAACTCCAGTCCTGGAGGGCCGCAGTGTCTGCAGGTTTAACTCCAGTCCTGGAGGGCCGCAGTGTCTGCAGGTTTAACTCCAGTCCTGGAGGGCTGCAGCGTCTGCAGGTTTAACTCCAGTCCTGGAGGGCTGCAGTGTCTGCAGGTTTAACTCCAGTCCTGGAGGGCCCCCTGGAGTGTCTGCAGGTTTAACTCCAGTCCTGGAGGGCTGCAGTGTCTGCAGGTTTAACTCCAGTCCTGGAGGGCCACAGTGTCTGCAGGTTTAACTCCAGTCCTGGAGGGCCACAGTGTCTGCAGGTTTAACTCCAGTCCTGGAGGCCTGTCACATCCACAGGTTTATCTCTTGCCCTGGAGGGCTGCAGAGTCTGCATGTTTTTGTAATTTCCTTTAAATCAGCAGCCAGTTTAAGCCTTGGAATCAAGATTGGTGGCCTCTATAGCCAGTTAATGACTTTAGTCAATCACACGCTGAAACATGCCAGAGAGCAGCGCGTACCGCGGCCCTCGTCTGACACTCTGCCTGCCCTGGCCTCCATCTGGCAGGACAGAACTCGCTCAGCGCTCACACACAGTCCAGGGATTGGCAGCTTGTATTTCTGGATATGCATAGGGTCACATGACTCACTGTTCAACCAGCATGCACTGGGTCACATGACTCACAGTCCAACCAGCAACACAGCCATTCAGCTGCAGTTTGCTTTTTAAAATAAAAATAAATATATAAATTCCAGACAAACTGTTATGCTATGTGCTGGTATATTCAGTAGAAGAAGACTGTGTGTGTGTGTGTGTGTGTGTGTGTGTGTGTGTGTGTGTGTGTGTGTGTGTGTGTGTGTGTGTGTGTGTGTGTGTGTGTGTGTTGTGGAAGCTTGCATTTTGGCTACATCAGCATCTGTAATACGTCAGAAATATGATGGCAGGTTAATTGGTATTTAAATGTGGTTAAATGGTGAGTTAAAATGCTTTAAAAATATGTGCAGATTGTGCGCATTGTAAGAAACGGCTTATGAGTGAATTTAGAAGATGTTTGTGGACTGAAACTAAGCTTTCAGTAAAGAGTGAATAGCTGTTAACAACAATGGCTGAACACCATGAGCTAAGAACATAATCCACTGTCATAGCCCAGTGAATGTCTCTATTCCCTGAACACAAGAAGACATTTCTGCTGAGTTGTTTCGTTCAGAAATCAACCACAAGTTGTACATCCTGTCTCCTGTTGCTGACGCCATTGTTCATAACTGGTTATACCAAAATTAACAATCATGAATAGCATGTTATTGCATCACAGTGCATGTGTTTTTCTGTGTGATGCTGTGTAGCCCAGGTATAGATTTCATTCATACAGAGGCCACACCGGACTCTTCTGGGAAGGATAGATAGAGGGAAAACAGCCCATCAACGTTTCCAAATTCAATTGAAAAAGTCAATTTCACCTCTCAGCAGCTGGTAACTGTGGTCCCATGAGAGCTCCTCTAATCTGGGGCTGCAGTGCCATGTTTGGGCCAGAGGCTGGAAGGTGTTCTCAGACCAGTGTGTGGAGATTCTCTGCAGCCTCTTTCATACTTGCTTTCTTTCTCACCGATCTAATTAGGAAAGTCTAATGCCAACGTAGTCTGGCATCTCTTCAGTTAACTCATCAAACTTTATTTGTATGCACATTTCATACGTGAAATGCAGTTCAAGGTGTTTCACAATAAACAGTAAAACCAAATAAAATGAGGAATAAAAAGGCGAAAACAAGAAAAGTCAACACTTGTCAAAGTTTATGTTTTACATACTGTAGATGGTATGTCGTATGTGTGAACGCTGAAGTGTGTGTGTGGGTTTGAACACTAAGATATGATAAAGTACACCAGTGTGGTGTACAGCAGTTGTGTAAGTGAATAGGCCCGTGCTGGCTGGTAGGGCAGTAGTGTAATTAGCAGCCCTTTTCTGTTTGCATTGTTTGTTTATTTTTTTTTCTCCCCACTGTGGTGACACTGTTCTCAGTGAAAGACTTCCTGTGTATGTGCAGTCTACACTCGGGAGTGTGTTAGCCAGCTCACCGCTGTCCCCGGGATGGAGCTGGCAGTCTGAAACCTTTGGCTTTAGGGCCCTGAAACTCGAGCTGAAGCTCCAGTGTTATTTTGAGTAGTTTGATTTCCTGTGCTCCAGCTTTTGTGCCTCTCCAAGTCCCGGCCCTATGTGTGCATACTGTAATGATCTGTCTGCTGGACTGAGAAAACACCCCATACAAATAACCTACACAAAGTTATGTGAGACCATCTTTCAGCCTGATTTCATATTCCTGTGGCGAGTCTGGGATGCGCGTCGTGTGGTTTTGGTGTTTCCATGAAAATTGTTCTGGAGACTGAGGATGCTGTAAGCTCGGCTTAAAAACAAGGACCGAATAGTTTGAGACAGTTTGGTTAAAAAACAAAGCATTTATGGTTCATGCTGATATCTGAAAGAGATGGCTGATTTTGTTGGTATGTCTGAACATAAAGTCAGAGCACAGGATGACTTACACCGAACACCACACTGATAGCGCTTGATTCCTGTATTGATTTGCCAAAGAAAATTCTTTTTACATGTACTTGAGGTTGAAGTCTAATACATTCCTCCCCTCTCTAGAGTACTCCACTGAATGAGCCATCATTAGCATTGCTTCAGTAGGAGATTCATCTTTAACAGTCGTCCATGTTCTCGGTTACTTTGCTCTTTACGTTACTCTGGTGTGTCGTTGGCACTGTTTTAGTATAGGCCACGGGAAGGACAGAGGTTGCTGTGGAGACAGCCTGAGGGATAGGTGGGGGTAGAATGAAAGAATGAATGGGCTGTTGATTTCCACCTGCTCTGTTCAAAGGTCAACATTATCCCGGTCATCGCTAAGGCGGACACCATCTCCAAGAGCGAGCTCCACAAGTTTAAGATCAAAATCATGAGCGAGCTCGTCAGCAATGGAGTCCAGATCTACCAGTTTCCCACGGATGACGAGACGGTCGCCAAGATCAACACCGCCATGAACGTGAGTTTATCGCACCCGTCGGCTGAGCTGAGGACAGGCCAGTCCATCTCTTACACAAAACACATTAGTCTGAAGGGACTGTCCATGTGTGACACATTGGTTGTAGCCCAGCTGTGTTGTATTGAAACACATGTTAGTGATTAGTCAGAAGTAGTTAACTGACTAACAGTTTGTTACCAAAAATATTTTGAGGAACCAGGAGGAAAGTGGTGAAAGACTTTGTTCTCCGAAACAGATGTGGGTCTGTGAACTTTGACCTTATGCTGTGTGAACTGCTTCCAGGGTCATCTACCCTTCGCTGTGGTGGGCAGCACGGAGGAGGTGAAGATTGGGAACAAAATGGTGAAAGCAAGACAGTACCCCTGGGGTGTGGTGCAAGGTAGGAAGTGTGACCGCACGTGCCGTCAGGGTGGTGGTGTTTAACCACTGCAGGTGAGAGAGAGTGAAAAGGACTTTCTGTTCTGCAATGGATTAGGGGAACCAACCAGTGCAAGTGAGGGTGATGCTACTGTATATGTGACTGGCTTTGATTTACTGTGGAGGTGAAAACGAGAGCTCCACCGAGGTGTTTGTGAGCCATTGATTGATTCTCAGTAGAGAAGCAATTCCACTGAATGTGTGAACAGATTTTTCATTTGATTGGTTGATTGATCAGGAGATGTTTGATTTTATTTTCTGTGGAGAATGAGAATCACTGCGACTTTGTGAAGCTGAGAGAGGTTTGATTTTTCAGTGGAGAATGAGAATCACTGTGACTTTGTGAAGCTGACAGAGGTTTGATTTTTCAGTGGAGAATGAGAATCACTGCGACTTTGTGAAGCTGAGAGAGATGCTGATCTGCGTGAACATGGAGGACCTGCGGGAGCAGACGCACACGCGGCACTACGAGCTCTACCGCCGCTGCAAGCTGGAGGAGATGGGCTTCAAGGACACGGACCCCGAGAGCAAGCCTGTCAGGTGGGCCCGATCGCCGGCAGCCTCTGCTGCATCACCTAAAATCCAGGAAACGCTCTCCATGAGCACACATCCTGTGACACATCAGGAGGTAGCTAGCTGTGTTAGCATCAGAGCAGAGTTAGCATCAGAGCAGAGTTAGCATCAGAGCACAGTCAGCATCAGAGCGCAGTTAGCATCAGCGGCCATAAAGGCAGTGGAGTCAATGGACCCAGAGGCCGTATGCTGGAACATGCATGATGCCAAAGTGACCTCCCAGTAACGTTCAGCCAAGTCACTCATCCATGTGGCTCATTTCAAAGTTCAGCATTTTTAACGGCATGCAGCTTGGAGCCTGACTGATTCAGCCTGCCGTCAGTGCATCCAACTGTCAGACGCTTTGGATCTGTCTCGGTTGGGTAACATCTGGTTACTATCAGAGCTGTCAGAGTTGATGTGTTAACTTTTGTGATTCATTTGAAATGTTTAGTGCATTTCGAAGGCAATAATGCAGTTAATGATGGTTATTATATAATAAGAGCCAAACACTGCACAGTTTCCACATGATACTGAAGAAGTTTGGAGTGTAAATATATGTACACATCCATTCCACACAAACTTGTGCTTTGTGCTAGCGTGGTGTGTGTGTGTGTGTGTGTGCGTGTGTGCGTGTGTGCGAGTGTGCGTGTGTGCGTGTGTGCGTGTGAGCGTGTGAGCGTGTGTGTGAGTGTGTGTGTGTGTGTGTGTGTGTGTGTGTGTGTGTGTGTGTGTGTGTGTGTGTGTGTGTGTGTGTGTGTGTATGCAGCACAGCAGCATCCTGACACATCATGGCATTTTTTCAAATGAAACTACTTAAACCATTAAAAAATGTGGTTCCCTTTACAAAGCTGATTGTAAGCTGCACATGTTGGTGTTTGTGTTTTTTAAAAATCTCACCTACATCACACTTTCAGTTAATGATGTTCACCGCTGTGTCTTTGAATGCTTAGTCATGTTTGTGTTTTTAGTATCTCTAGTAACAGCAGCACCTGGTCTGTGCAGCTGTGTTGTATGTAAGAATACGTGAGCACTGGCTGTGTGTGGTGTGCATAATTAATGCTCTCTGCCACCGCGGCCTGCTGAAAACCCTGCCCTGGAGCACTCTGGGAACTGTTTTCTTGACCCCTTCTGGCCCCGCATTCCTGAGATGTTTCTCAGGTTTTTTTTCCCTTTAGAAAGCGCCAGTGCCGGTATTTCAGCGCAGTACTCTGCGGTTCAGACCTTGGTCCTCGGGCTGTTTTAAATCATTAAAGGAGGCTATTTGCTGAATCACCTGTTGTAACCCAGGGCAACGGCGCCGAGAGTGAGGGTGGACGTGATTGGCGTCTCAGCGTTACTCTTTATATCACACATGAGCTGAGTGTGTCTGGGAGAAAGACACCATCTTAAGTTATCCACTGACACCATTAGAGTGCATGCTGCAATAGTAATGTTATAATAACAATAGTAATAGTAATAATAATGGTACAGTCAAATGTCTGAGGTATGAAAACATCAGGAGTGGCAGTCGTTCTGAGCTCTGACATTTTAACCCTTTGTGTATGTTTGTGTATGTGTAAATGTGTGTGTTGTGTGCGCACGTGTGTGTGCACGTAATGTGTGTTGTGTGTGTAAATGTATGCACATGCGTGTGTATGTGTTTGACCGTTTGTTTGCGTTTGTCTAAATGTGTGTGCGTGCGTGCGTAAATGTGTGTGTGCGTGTGTTTGTGCGTGTGTGCATGCATTTGTGCTTGTGTGTTTGTGTAAATGTTTGTGTGTGTTTGTGCGTGTGTGTGTTTGTGTAAATGTGTGTGTGCGTGTTTGTGTAAATGTGTGTGCATGCTTGTGTGTGTTTATGTAAATGTGTGTGTGCGTTTGTGCGTGTGTGTTTGTGTAAATGTGTGTGTGCGTTTGTGCGTGTGTGTGTACATGTGTGTGCACAGTCTGCAGCAGACGTACGAGGCCAAGCGGCAGGAGTTCTTGGGGGAGCTGCAGAAGAGAGAGGAGGAGATGCGGCAGATGTTTGTGCAGAGGGTGAAGGAGAAGGAGACTGAGCTGAAGGAGGCTGAGAGAGAGGTACGCCAGAGTCACTAACCCAGGAAAAACTGATCCTAGATCAGGGCCTGCATGCTAGCGTATGTATCAGAGCCTGTTTGTATCAGAGCCTGAGTGCTGATCTCAGATCAGTTTTCCCTGAGTCAAGGCCCAACCCTCACCCATTATAATGAGCTCATGTAAAACCGACTTTAGGCCCTGTATCCATTAAAGGTCTCAAGAGATTTTTCAGAGAGCATTTACACTTGATTTACCAGCCCAGTCATGTGAGCTAAATCTATGGCTAACATAATTAATTTCAGGTGAAGACTTTTCTTGTGTCACCAAATGAAAGTTTTACTATGGTCTAATCTACAAGTGACAGTGAACTGGTGTTAGCATATAGCTAACTGAGCCAGAGGAATTAGTGAAAACAAAATGGTGCATACGCACTGGCCCTCCAGGGGAGTTTCCCTCTCCGGATGCAAGGACCCTGCTGGAGGTGCAGCTCTGTGGAGCTCCCTGCGGTCTTTGTTATGTGGAATTTGGCGCCACTCTGTGGTGAAAGCGGACAGTGCAGTCACTCCTCCATGTGGTTGCTCAGTTGCAGAGCAGGTTTGAGCAGCTGAAGAGGCTCCACCATGATGAGAAGAGCAAGCTGGACGAGAAGCGAAAGATGCTGGAGGACGAGATCAACACTTTCAGCAAGAAGAAAGCGGCCACCGAGCTACTGCAGGCCCAGTCTTTCAACACCAACGCCAACATCAAGAAGGACAAAGACCGCAAAAAGTAAGCCTGGCGCCAGCACTGTTTGATCTGAACCACATGCAGGTGTTTACCAGACGTCCTTATTCAGGTTTTACCTTTATACACACTATTTTACACCTTTTATACACACTGTTTTACACACTGTCCATTTTCACAGGTGGATATTGACTGAAGCTCTTTGGCCCCACGTTGTATTGAACGTTGTGTGAAATGTCTTTTTTCCCGCTGTAGCTCTGGGTTCATGTGAAGACAGACGAACACGGAGCTCTGCCCTCTGAGACGGATGGATTCCACATTCCCACCCTTCCTCCTGCTCTCGCCCTCCTCCTCCTCCTCCTCCTCCTCATGGCTCATATTGTATGCTGTCTCCATCTAACCCTAACACTGCTTTGCGCCAAGCTGTTACACACGGTGTTTCCCCATGCCCCTCTGCTTCACACTCTACAGGCCCCTTATATACCCGCCGCCTCTGGAGCGCGCAGATGGGGTCGTTTGCTCTTTAGACGTGTTCTCTTTTTGAGAGTCAAACCTGTCGTGCTGAGTTAGAGACCTCCTGTGTCACATCCATACTGCCTGTCCTCTGTCATGCTAAAGGATCATGTTACATTGCGTATCGCACTGGTCAGTTCTGTCCTCCACTCTCTGTGTATCCTCTCTGCTCTCTGGGAAACACACAGACTCTTGCCTCATATTTCAAAGCCAGTGGAAGCCATTAACAGAGCAGCAGTCCTGAGGGCCCCACTGCATTGTGGGTCAGATTCCCCTTGCTGTCATATTGAAGAGTGCTTATTGAAAATGAAGCTTATTAACGACACTATGCAACATTTGATATGAAACCTTATACTTATTCTCATGTACTGCCTCGGAGCTACTATGTGCCTTATCTTTTGTGTCTGTGTTTGGAAGTACTTATTGGCAGCTGCTACTAAAGGGAGATGTTCTGGGCGATAAGCGTGGTTGTCGTTCTGTGGGTTACGTCGTCGCGTTTTGTTTTTAGTGACCTGCAGATGGCTAGGCTGATACCCCTGTAACAGTCGCTGGTTTTTCTGAGGACTCCTCTAGTGCACCAAAGATTCTCCAGACTGTTTTTAACTCGCGTTTTGGTACTCACTCTCACAAAATCATGTCATTTAAAGAAGCAGCCACGTGGATGAGAAAGAAATGAGTGTGTTTATATTAGCAAAAAAATAATAAAATTTCATATTTCTCAAAATGTGTGTTGTGTATATGTAGAGTGTGGATCATGCACAATTTCCATCAACAGCTGCAAATTCACATATACAAAAAACATTCAAGAAATAAGTAGACTAATACATTGCACTAAGTGAAGTCTGGTTAATACAATGACATGACATACCATAATGAAGCAAAATGTTAATGTTTTAATTTTAATTAGATGCAATAAATAACACCAGAAAAGTGTTAACGCACAACTTTGCAACAGGGGGCCCAGAGCGGTAAGCCATGACAAAATTCAAATAAATCCAGGCTATTCATTAGTGTGTAGGAAGGCAGTGGAGCAATCCGCATCCAGCGGCTGTGCTTAAACTGACCTCCAGGGGGTGCCAGATGCCTGCTTACCAGTTCCCTTACATCAACATCTCAGCAGTGCTGTCTCCGCTCGACATACAATAATTTCATCACAGTCTGAGGTTCTTGTCATCATGCGACTTCTCTCATCTTTCATGGCGGAGGTGGAGCACTCCCTCGTTAAATTTTGTTCCTTCCTGGGGCATGTATCGCAGAGCAGACACTTCCGAGTGCGCCGTAACAAAATTACCCCGAACATCAAATTTTAATGAAGTCCATAACTCACAGAAATTGAAGCTCTCAGGTTTGACAGCTGAATGGGCTTGCTTTAAAAAAGAGGAGCGATACCCTTTGCTTTGGACAACACCAGGCTTCAGCACCCAGTATGAGGGCATATTTTAACATTCTGTTCAGTCCGTCTGACCCTTTTAATAAAAGAACAGGGATGATTTATGTGAAACAGAAGAGGAAACTCACACTCTGGCCTGCCAGGGGCCCATCCAGTGGAGGCGCTTATTTGTGATGCAGCAGTGAGCCCCGACGACTGGCCATGATGAGTTTGACCAGAGGCCCGCAACGGCATCAGACTAGCTCAGCCTCGCTAGTGGCCACTCCTGGTTAGCTGTGAACCACACATACGTTAGCTGATTTATTCCTCAGGTGTCATCGGCATATATGATAGGTGACATATCAGCTTTCCAAAGACTGCCGAGCACATTGACAGTGTTCGAGAAGGTCACATGACCAGCCGCTCCTTCCTGGGTTGCTGCAATAAGCTTAGTTCAGGTGGGGCGGAAAGAAAAGCACTTGTTTGGTGTTGGATCAAACTCTAGTTTTTCAGAACCAAACAACAATCGACAGGGCAGCCAACACAATACAAAATAAATATGCTTCAGAGAGGTTCGCAGGAGTTACTTCCTTATGTTTTTTATGTTATGGAAGTCTGATGAGTTGAGCTGCATCTGCCATGCCGATCTCTCTCGGCGAATGTGAATCATCTTTCCCTCGTTAGACTAATTATCCCACCGAAACTGCAGGCTAGCAGCACCAGGGCTGCCCCATTTGTTTGAAATTGGAGATTTAATTTAATTTGAATTTACTTACAATGATAGTTAAAAACTTGACTTTCAGTAAAATTATTATTCTGGACTTGAAATTCATAACAAATCATGTCCCAGCCAAAGGCCTTCAGAAATAAAAAAAGAAAATCATATGAACATTTCCATGTGGGAATGGAACAAAAGTTTTTCGGGTGGGAAAGGGTTTAACCTGCAAGAAAAAAAGGAGAGAGAAAGAATGTGTGGGGTGAAGACGGAGAGCAGAGTCTGATCTGTGTGAAGCAGTGACAGCACAGGCAGAAACTGACACTGGATGGAAATGTCGTCCATCTCGAGACCGTCGAGAGGAAGTTGCAGTGCTCTTTGAGCAGCTGTCAGTCTGTGTCGCGTTACTCCTCTCTCGCCGCAGAACCAGGTCAGCGCACACTCAGCGGACGGTAAATTGAAACTGAGTGGTTACCAGGGTAACGGGCAGAGGAGGAAGAGACGGGGTATGTGAGCGGTAAACCGATCAGAACAAAAACCCAAAGTCTTTTGTGAGGCGCTCTCCATTCAGCCTTTCAGGAGAAAACCCAAAGTCTTTTGCCACCCCCCCAGTGAGAGATACGCTTCATCCATTTCTCTGCCCTCTGCCATGCCTTTTCAGGAGAGAGATACGCATTCATTACGGAGAGAGATACATTCATTGGAGAGAGATACCATTCCCCCCCCCAGGAGAGAGATACACATTCATTACCCCCAGGAGAGAGATACACATTCATTACCCCCAGGAGAGAGATACACATTCATTACCCCCCCCCCGTTTGAAACCATAAGGTGAAAGGTGCTACATCACCATTGTCATTTTCATTATATACTATATCTAAAACTATAATAGTCACTATATTACATTCATCACCATCACCATGGTCCTTGTTTAATTGTTAAAAGTTCACACACTCTTCAGAAGAAAATGGAACAATAAATGCCAGGACAAAACTACAGACAAAACAGCCTCACCTTTCACTGTGCCTCCCCCCTCAGTCATTCTACAGACAAAACAGCCTCACCTTTCACTGTGCCTCCCCCCTCACGTCATTCTACAGACAAAACAGCCTCACCTTTCACTGTGCCTCCCCCCTCAGTCATTCTACAGACAAAACAGCCTCACCTTTCACTGTGCCTCCCCCTCAGTCATTCTACAGACAAAACAGCCTCACCTTTCACTGTGCCTCCCCCCTCAGTCATTCTACAGAAAAAACAGCCTCACCTTTCACTGTGCCTCCCCCCTCAGTCATTCTACAGACAAAACAGCCTCACCTTTCACTGTGCCTCCCTCGTCAGTCATTCCAGTTTCTGGAAGAACCCTGGAGCATTTTTGCAAATTTATGCCAATAAGCATAACATCACCAATGAATTAACTGAGCATGAAGGAAGGAAGACATTTCTGAGATGCATAAACAAGTCAGCAAAGAAATCAATTGTGTCACCCTTCCGCATATGTTGTGGGTAATTTTTTATTTGTGTGTGTGTGTGTGTGTGTGTGTGTGTGTGTGTGTGTGTGTGTGTGTGTGTGTGTGTGTGTGTGTATGCGCGTGCATGTGTGCACGTGTGTGTGTCTGTGTGTGTGTGTGCGCATGTGTGTGAGTGTGTGAGTGTGTGTGTGTGTGTGTGTGCGCATGCATGTGTGTGTGCGTGTGTGTGTCTGTGCTCTGTTCAGCAGCAGTGTGACAGCTCACCTCCAGTGCTGGATCATTCAAACAGAGATGTGTTTACAGGGATTTAAACAAACAGGTACCTGCCATCCCCTCATGCTGAACAAGCCTGAAATACAAGCTGACAGCTCCGTCAAACCGCTGGAGCTGCGTTCCTCACCTTAGCTCCAGTGCCAGCCCGCAGGACCAAAAGCTGGCCAAGAACGGACCACAGGCTCAAGACCAGCCAACAGTATCAGTCATCTGCTTGGTAAAAATGGAAAATTAAACACAGGGCATGTTGGAATGGTATGTCATAATTTTGAAATGTAAAAAAAAAAAAAAACACATGCTAAGGTTTGTCAATTCTAGCTGAGGCGGCAAAACGTCTGCACGACCAGCACTGTGACATGAATGTAATGAGATTTTCGAGGATGCATCTGTGAACATAGCTTTTGTATGTTGAAAAACTTCACACTGAGTCACATTTCCTCATGGGTGTGGGTACATTTCCTTGCGGTCGGCCTACACCTTGTTTTTCAGTGAGTTAACTCAACACCTTTTGTTTTTCCCTCAAGGTTGGATTTTCTGAAATGCTTTCCCCTTGATCAGACACCATGCTTTCCAAAACTCTGGGGTGCAGCCAGAGACGTGAAAGGGTTTGAAAGACACGCTGAGAAATCTTGATCAATATCTGCCGCTGCTGCCACCCCTTTATTTATATGTTTTATTATATTATGTTATATATTACATATGCTGGTGGTAGGGTGGAGGTGAGGCACTTCACAGCCTTTCCCAAACTTTTCCACAACCTTGGGGAATAGATCATCACCATGGCGACTTACACCGCCTCCGTCCTGCCAATGGAAAAACGCCAGACAGGAAATAACTTCAAGCTCTGAGTTTTATAACCATAGCATCCTGCTACGGTGTTTATTTGCACAGTGAAAAAAAATGACAAACCCATTACTGCAGTGTGGACGTTTCCATTAAAAGACAAGCGAAACAAGGACTGAGCCTCCTCACCTTGGGGTTTATTTACCAGCCCCAGGTCGATAGTAATCAGCCCCATCCCCGCCCGGCCCTGTGATTTAAATCATATGAACAGAATGACAAAGCCTACGGTCCCGCTCCGATCCAAACAGCCCTTCGGCCGTCAGGACACAAGCCCTAATCAGCCACATTTACATTTAGATTGTGCGTACCTGACAGCCGTCTCCGCTGATTCTTCCCCAGCAGCGCGCGGCGAGGCGAACGGCTTTGTCATTTACGCCTCTGGAAGGAGATGTTCAATTTCCAATTACCGATCTGGTCCTGTCAGATACCGGACTGCGAGCACTGCTAGGGGCGGCTCTGATGGATGGCGGGGAACACCCCTTTGCCTCGCCCCATCGTCTCCATGGTGCTGGGCCATACCAACCTTGCATGTGTCCTTCAACCCCTACGCCAACTTCCGCCCAGGCTCGCTGACTCTACCTGCACAGATCAGCCATCTGATTGGCCAAGGCCACATCCTTGCCATGTCAGACCAGATATTTGATTGGCCCAGTGTGTGGGTCAATGACGATGATGAAATCGGAGGCGCTGCTTTCCAGCAGACAGGCTGCGCGACGATGACAGGAGAGAGCGGAATGCCGCCAGGGAAAGGTCGAACATTCCCACCCTAATGAGGATGGATGGGATGGGGGCGAAACGGGGAATCGATCCGACAGGAGCGTTTCCTACCGCAGATTACCGGCTCCTCAGGGATGTTAAGGACCACGACGGATCAGAAACCCTGAAACATGGGCGTAGATGATGTCCGCTGATTTAGGGCTCATCCCAGAGAATAGTTACAGTTGTGCTCTGTGCAAACATTTTCTCTATCGAGCCACACAGCATTAAATCAGCCATCTCAATGAATGACTGAACATAAGATGTGAAAATGACAGTGTAAATGTGACTTATCAAATTTTAATATCGAATTTATATCAAAACTTTAAATTTACATTGTTTCATTTGCAGACACTGTGGTGTAATTATAAAGCATATGTGTGTACATTATTTATGAGCCAATGGCATGACCCTTAGGCTCTCTGATATACCATAGCAGAAAATCCCATAATAAAAGCATGCAGAGTTACAGACAATCACCCCCAATTTAAAACAAAAGGCATTTATTGCTAAAATGCACTCAACTGAAAAAACAAACAAATGAAACCACAGGTTGTTAATACAACATGGCATGTAAATGATCACAAGGTTGATTTGAAAGGTTGCCAGCACTGAGAATCCATTCCTCACAGTCCGGGCTAGGCTTCAACCTCCAGCCAAAATACGCTGCCACAATATATATTTATATATTTTTCAATAACATAAAATACTACCAATAATTAAGCAAATGTTTTCTTATTGAATGGCCCCCCTCCCGCTGTGGAACACACGCAAGCTTTCCGCCAGGTGTGCGACAGAGAAAACGGGGCATGAACACACAGAAACGCTGGAGAACAGTAATAACAAAATGGCCGACACAGCTGCAGTGCTCTGTGCCTCTGCCTCAAGCGGTGTGAGGAAGCAGTGCCACCTACAGGCAGAGGGGAGATGGCGACATTGTTCCAAACAATTCCTGTCAAACATTCCTGGAATACAATGCTCAAGGGAGATTGAGAAAACTTTTCAGAATTGTGTTTTGAAAGCTACAGGTTGTCAGGCAGCTCTCACAGTTCACTCGCCTCCCCTGGAATCCTTAATTTGTTGCTGGGTCTGAATTAGTTGCTGGTTTTAATCCAAAAACTAGGTCACGGATAGCATGTGGGAAGTCATTTTCAGAACATTCATTTTTACAGTCCAATTACGAATACTTTTACTGACATATCAATTTTCAATATGGATCATTGTGCATCTTTTTTTTAAACTGTAGGATGTGATATTCAGCTCTAAACCATCAAGATGAGTCAGTGGGCTTTTCATGATAAGGATTCTGGGTTGGACACCGAGCCTATAAACCTCGGGCGGCTACAGAGTGATAAGCGTGTGGGACACGGACATGGGCCCGGGCCGTGAGTTCCATCCCACTTCCTGTGTCATTACGGCCGGCTCTCTCCCATCAGAGAGCCCATCACGAGTAATGACTGCAGAGGACGGAGCGGAGTTTCACTCAGGGCAAGGTCATCAATCACTGAGGTCCCCTGGAGCGAGAGCTGCTGGCCTGGAGGTCAACCACTCCCGCAGGCCCATGACTCAGGCAAACAAGGACAGAAAGCGGAGAAAGAGGCGGTCGCCTTCAATCCGCTGCTCTGCTAATCACCGGCTCCATTCGCACAGCCAGTTCCCTCACGGCCCTAACACACAGTAAATCCACTCTCACCCCGCCCCCTTCCCCTTTAAATACCACCCTGATGAGATGCAGCAGTCTCATTTTCTATTTTCATAAGAGCCGGTCACAGTCCGCTTTTATTGATTATGTAATAGGCCATAATTGTGCTAGTAAAGGGATTTGGATGAGAATGTGATCCATCTGAAACTGTGCTTTATTCGCTGTGGCCAGCGTGTGCAGCTCATAACGCATAATGAGCGAAGGCTCGGCCAAACGACCGTGAAACCCGCCGACCGTCAGACGGCCATCTGTGCTCTCTGACCATGACCAGAGCTGGCAGTGTGGCGGGAACGACACGGCCAATCAATGCCCTGCAATCACAGCCAATCAGTGGGCCTTAATCAGTGGACTTCAATAGTCTGTAATTACAGCCAATAACTGTTCTTTGTTCACAGCCAACTGTTGCTCCTAATGTCAGACAATCACTGCTCTTCAGTTACAGCCAATCACTGTTCATTACTCACAGCCAGTCATCACTGTGAACTCGTCTGTCATTAGTGCAGGTTAGTGACTGAAAGTGCCGGTATGTGTGTATATGGCACACACTTAAACGGCACACACCTTTCCTTGCTTGCTGGCTCTTGCCCCACCCCCACACTCCCCCGGAGCGTGCCATTGGCTGTGAGAATGGCCGGTTTCCCCGAGTTACAGTATCGCTGTTGCTTTTTTCATGGGGGTTGTGAGCACAGAGTGAGCGCTCACAGTGGTGCTGGGAGACAGACAGACTCTAGCAGCTGCTGTGCACTCTGTCACCAGCATGGCCAGTCCTAGTTCTCTCAAACCTGTGATCACACACCAGCCCAAAGCAAAGACCCCAAACAATCAGTCGCCAGCTCGCTCTCCTACACCCATGTCAACTGTGAGACGGTCCTAATCTGGGGAGATTGTTGGTAGAGTGGATTATTGCTTCTCAGGCTCATAATTATGACATCATAAATGTGAGCCAGACAAGCACCATGTTTTGATGTGGCAGATCTCTGCTGGACATGGGGGTGTGCTTTGCTAATAAAGGAGAGATTATTGTTATATATTACTGGCTAATAAAAGAGTTATAAAGTTACCCAGACACTCACTCTGATAGAGGCCCAGTAGGAGATGCTGGCCCCTCCCCTCATTGTGACCTCAGCAGGGAGGCCCGCCCCATCCAGACCACTGCAGCTGTGTGATAATAACTCACAATAAAAACACAAAAAACACGGAAAAAACACGACATTAACAAAAGCTTGAGCTGTCCAACGCCAGAGCAGAGGTCTGGGCCTCTCTGTCGTGGTGGGAGGCTGGTTCTGGTGTTGGCGGGCCCAGGTTCGAAGGTGCTGAGGGAGGGTGGGGGCTCTGGGAGGGGTGGGGGGATCCTCTGCAGTGGCCTGGGGTCTCACACACCAAGCAAGGGGGGTATCTCACCAGGCAAGTATCTGTCTGAGTTACATGTGCTTCCTTACTGAAGGTAGAGACAGCGGCTGAATTTGTTCTGATGGCAGTGGACTGTTGGGAGTTTCCTCTTCTTTATTCCTTGTGCTTTTTTGCTGCTGTGCCATTGGATGGAGGTGAGGAGAGGCGGAGTCTGAAAGATTACACAGAGGGAAGGGGGCTTCAAGGTTCCTCCCAACTGTTTCCTTTAAGCACCAATGACAAGTTCAGTGGAAGGACCCCTCAAAGACCCCTCGCTCTGTCCTGCCACTGCCTGCAAGTAAGGACCCTTTGAGGGCTGTCCGACCACTGCCCGCATGTAAAGGCAGAGGCCCCCAGAAGGACCCTTTGAGGGCTGTCCAACCACTGCCCGCATGTAAAGGCAGAGGCCCCCAGAAGGACCCTTTGAGGGCTGTCCGACCACTGCCCGCATGTAAAGGCAGAGGCCCCCAGAAGGCCCCTTTGAGGCTGTCCGACCACTGCCCGCGTGTAAAGGCAGAGGCCCCCAGAAGGACCCTTTGAGGGCTGTCCGACCACTGCCCGCATGTAAAGGCAGAGGCCCCCAGAAGGACCCTTTGAGGGCTGTCCGACCACTGCCCGCATGTAAAGGCAGAGGCCCCCAGAAGGACCCTTTGAGGGCTGTCCGACCACTGCCCGCGTGTAAAGGCAGAGGCCCCCAGAAGGCCCCTCTCAGAAGCTCTCCACGAAGCTGCCGGGGAAGAGGCCGGTGCGGCCCGTCCGCTGCAGGGTGCCTTTGTACCAGCCGTCCTCCCGCTTCTTGTGCACAAAGACAATGTCGCCCTCCTTCAACTCAATCTCCGCCTCGCTCTGCGGTGGGTACGACACCACCACACGGTACCTGAGGAGGGGACAGGTGAGGGATCACAGCAAATGCCATAGTTACACAATCAGCATGGCTAGACATACTATGAGTCATATTTTTAAAGTCGCAAATCAAAGCTTTTATTTATTCTGTCTTGAAAATGTTGCAGCTTGATATATCATCGTAATAACTGTAGATACAGCCACGCAATGCAAAGCTGATGGAAAAGCAAACACGGGGACCCTGGATTTTAATGTGCACTGCAGACTCCTGAGCGTGAGCCAGCGGGGCGTGATCTCAGCACGCCCTGCGCCCCACGGTAGTGGGCGTGTGTTGTTTGTGGAGTCACTGCAGCGCCTCGTTGTTGAAAGCGTAGTTTGAGATGAGCCCAGAGCACATGGACGTGTCATCACGCCTCCCTCACGTACGCCGGTGTGACGGGTCCCATGTGGCGCTCCTCCCCGAGCCGCCTTCAGTGCCGCATGCAAGCTGGCACAGCGCAAAACTGCCGTGCGTCGCCACCTGCTACCCACATCCCCTCTCTCTCAGACAGACAGAGAGTCAATCACTCGCACACACAAACTCACACACTGTCTGTGCCACACTGAAACACAAACATTCTGTCTGCCCTTTTACAATCCCATCACACCCCACCTACCAAAAACACACCGATACCGTTTCACACCAAACACACTCTGCATGGTACATCTCTGCTAATACTAACAATGAGCCACAAACTTTCAGCTGCACCTGGGAGTCCTTCATCGCTAAACCAAATGTGTTTGAGAATGAAGTCTTTGTCAGGGTGTCCTCACAGAAACCTGGCGAAAGCAGTGGACTGAAACATGTCAGTTTTATCAATAATAATTACTGTCCTCCATTCAGCTCTGGGGTGGCTGCAGTTGCTATCCTCATGCCTGAGACTGCCTCCTCTGTGCACCTTGGTGGTTTAGCGAAGTGAAGCATGGAGCTCTCCATTGTTGTTTATACAAATACCATTCAGAGAGACCCTACGGTCATGCCCCATAATCTGCGAAACAATTTCACCACTATCTGTGTCAGTATTATTACATGTTCAATCACAACTACTGGTCAGAAATCCAAGGGTGTCATTAGGGACACTCATAAGTGCTGTGTGAAACGGGAAGCTGAGAGGGGATAACAGAAGGAAGCTGTGTGTGCATGCGTTGTGTGTGTGTGTGCACATGTGTGTGGGTGAGCGTGTGTGTGTGTGTGTGTGTGTGTGTGCTTGCTGCATTGATTTTCCATGCTAGGCCAAGGTTTTTGGCGCTGTAATTACATGGTGAGGCCTATAGCGGCTCTTGTGAAATTGCAGCACTGTTATTTCTGCTGAGCCGCCCAGCTATGCTCACCCCGCAACCATCAGAGAGATGGGAAAATCAATTGATCATTTTTTTATGGTGGGCATGAACGGTCGGCGTTTCGTCTGTAAGTGAAAACTTCTCAAAGGATCTGAGATATTCAAACAGAATGTGTGACTCTGTCACGACTGTTTATCTGAGCCCACTGCAGACGCTGACCACAACAAACACGGGAAGCGCCTGGTGTGTTTTCACATTACATTTTAGGAGTGTTACAAGTGTGTGTGTTAGTGTGTATGTTTGTGTGTGTGTGTGTGTGTGTGTGGATGAGAGTGTGTGGAGTATGTGTGGATGAGAGTGTGTGTGTTAGTGTGTATGTTTGTGTGTGGAGTATGTGTGGATGAGAGTGTGCGTGTTAGTGTGTATGTTTGTGTGTGGAGTCTGTGTGGATGAGAGTGTGCGTGTTAGTGTGTATGTTTGTGTGTGGAGTATGTGTGGATGAGAGTGTGTGTGTTAGTGTGTATGTTTGTGTGTAGAGTATGTGTGGATGAGAGTGTGTGTATGTGACTGTTTGTGCAGTGTGTGTGTGTGTGTGTGTGTGTGTGTGTGAGTGAGTGTGTGTGTGCAGTATGTGTTAGTGTGTGCGTGTGTGTGGGTGTGTGTGTAAGTGTGTTTGTGTGTTTGGTTTGTGTGTGTGTAAGTGTGTGTTAGTGTGCAGTGTGTGTGTGCAGTATGTGTTAGTGTGTGTGTGTTCGTGTGTGTTCGTGTGTGTGTGTGTGTGTGTGAGTGTGTGTGTAAGTGTGTTTGTGTGTTTGGTTTGTGTGTGTGTAAGTGTGTGTTAGTGTGCAGTGTGTGTTCTCACCTCTCTCGGGACAGTGGTTTGGGCTCAGGCCGCAGTGAGAGTAGGGAGGAGCAGGGCTGGCGGGTGGGGGGAGACACAGAGAAGTTGAGGTCTAAAGATCCAGACTTCCTGTGGAGAGGCTCCATTCCCATGGCCCCCTGCATCTCGCTCTCGATGGGGCAGGACCCCGCCCGGCCGTGGCTGGACACGGAGTGCAGCTCCGGGCCCACAGCACCCCCTAGAGCTCCCATGGCCCCCTGCAGGCACCCATCAGCGCCCCCTGCTGGCTGAGGCTCATGAGTGGGAGACACAGATGGGGGCGAGCGAGACTTCTTCTTAGCCGCCGCTCCGGAGAGGAGCTTCAGCAGACCCCCGCTTTTCTTCTCCTTCTGCAGAGAGAGGGAGACACACACACACACGCACGCACGCACACACACACACACACACACACGCACGCACACGCACACACACACACACACACACACACACGCATTACAATTGGTTTTCTGGCAAGACGAGGCAGGTCACATGTGATGCTGACTCTGTCTGAGATTCAGACGTCAGTGGGACTCTTTCCTGATTGTAAGTGACATGTATGGTTTTATTCCATAACACCGTACACTGAACCTGTCATGAGACCTCTATAATATTCTGACCTCTACCTTGGTGTGATTGGCTGGGTTTTTTAGACTCTCCTATCATTGGAGAAAGACATTGTGTTCTCAAAGCCTGACACCCCACGTGTTTATATTTCCCTTTCTCAGTGTCTGATGTCTTTACAACTAAATGTACTGTGACTTTATGGTTCCAAATACTTTCCATCTGCAACCATCTGTACTATAAACTTGCCATAAGACAAACCATATGCCATATATTTACATACTCATACATCCCATCTATCCTGATACACAATCTACATTATAAACAGCCAATAATAATTACTCATACTATCAATAGCTGTAGGCCTTTTTTAGTATCATAGCAACTCATGAAGAACTTCAGTTCACTTGCTGACATCACCCAATGAATGTAGTGAAGCTGGTTTTCATTCATTCCTGTAGCCATAAGAACAGGTCTGTGTACACTATGTCTAACTGTCCACTGCAAAAAGTTCTCACATCAAGCTCAACTCAACACCCTGCCTCAACTGCAGTTCACAGGCTGACCACAAGGTGGCTTGCTGTGCACAGCAGTGGTGTGCTTTAATCTGAGTGATACATATTTGAGACTGGGTAAATGGAGTTGTTAAGGTATTAGATCCAAATATTCAGTGTGTCAAGTCTGCAAAGACAAACACATAACACATGGCAAAAGCCTGGCTGTCACAAAACGTTCCCAGAACATTGCAGAAGGTTTATGTCAGATTCCCACCAGGCTGTGACCTCATGCCATAATCAGAACATCTCAGTGCAGGATGCTGTCCTGAGCGAGGTCTGTCACATTCCCAGGAGAACATTCCAGGCAAATATCACTAACAGGACAGGACTTAGGAATGTTTACCCTAACATTCTGGGAATGTTCCAGGAATATTCTGTGAATGGAAAACTCATTATCTGGGATGAGACCACCTTGGCAATGTTGTAAGCTTGAGGGGTGTATTTTTTTGCTGGCTGATGTTTTTGCACCACAGTGACAGTGAAACAGCACTGACCAACACCCAGACAGCCAGGAGGCGCCATGGAGCCCACTGAGAGGGATCAACACATTCCACTGCTAGGAACAGAGAGCAACAGTTTATCTGTCTTCTGTGCGCACCCTGCTACCTTCCCCATCCCAAGCTTGTTTATAGTTGCAGTCTCCTTTACGGCTGGACTCTGTGTTCAGTCAAACCGTACAGACTGCTGTCAATGCAAGGGAAGGGCCTGCTGCATGTTACTGATGGATCAATAGCACAGGGGCTGAGTTAAATACTGCACACAGGATTGGTCAAGAGGGTGCTGATGGACCAGAATGCCAAGTATGCGTTGCATAAGTGAATACCATGACTTGGCTAGATACTCAAATTTGATTGGCCAAGATGATGCTGAATAAACAACAAATATAAAACCATAACAAAAGCTGATCATGACTACAAGCTATTCATCCAAGCTAAGCTCATCATTTACCCACAGTCCAGCTAAGCTCATCATTTACCCACAGTCCAGCTAAGCTCATCGTTTACCCACAGCCCAGCTAAGCTCATCGTTGACCCACAGCCCAGCTAAGCTCATCGTTTACCCACAGCCCAGCTAAGCTCATCATTTACCCACAGCCCAGCTAAGCTCATCGTTGACCCACAGCCCAGCTAAGCTCATCGTTGACCCACAGCCCAGCTAAGCTCATTGTTTACCCACAGCCCAGCTAAACTCATCATTTACCCACAGCCCAGCTAAGCTCATTGTTTACCCACAGCCCAACTAAGCTCATCATTTATCCACAGTATAGAGAGAGGAACAGTGATGACACACAGCTACAAAGTAAGTTTTAAAATCATCCTTACTACTGCACTAAATTAATTAACAAATGATGGCTAAATGCAACAAGGTAAGGAAAAACAGCATGGGGGCTACAAAATTAATTTTTCATCGAATTTGTGTGTTGAATTATTCCTGCTGCAAGCAGCTGTGGTTGAAGCAGAATAAATAACTTCAGGCAGTTGACAACCTTTGACATGAATTTCATTACATTCTGATAAAAACAAACACTCTCATCCAGGGCTTCCTTTTTTAACATGCTTTCCATTAGCACAGCTGGATATGTACTGAAGCAGTTTAGACTCTATGACTTTGCTCAAGGATACAACAGCTGTGCCCCACCTGGGTTTTGAACTTGCAGCCCCAAGTCCATAACATTAGCCTACATTACATGACGGTGCCACAGAAAACATCACGGAGAAACTCAGTGCTCACCTGTTGGATATATATTTGTGCTATTTCAAAAACAATATTTACGATACACATACATATGTATTTTTTAATCAGCAACCTAACATATCAAAAATAGTTTTCCCCTCTTTCCTGTTCCTTCATAACATTTAGGTCACGTGCAAGAATTTATTTTTAGAATGCAGCTCAATAGACCACTAACTGCACCATTAATTTAGACTGAAAGATTCCGATGAATAACTATCCAGCACGTGATTAAATTTTACAGGTAATTTACACTGATAGATGCTAACAAACCCACTGCCACCACTAGAGACACGCACAGCCCAGGATAGGTTTATGGGTCTACAACCCGTGTGATTAATGTTGTGTAAAAATCTTTGATGGAAAGTATCGGAGTGTGTCTCGGTGGGTTTGTGTGGTTTGTGTACGGAGTGCGTCGGTCCATGTCTGTGCCGGTCCCAGGAGATGTGCTGTCTCCTGAAAGTGACCTTGTGTTTCCTGCAGCTCTCTGCGGCGCACGCCACACACGGCCCTTAGCGTGCTGTACACACTCCACCGGCCTCGTTCATCATTCTCTGACGCATGTGTACATTTAGGTTTTTTTCCCCTCAGCCTTATGAAACATAAAATATAAACGTAAAGTAAAAATTAAGATTAAAAATCAAATGTATTGTTTGTGTAAAGGGTAAAGTGACACAGCATCCAGGTCTCATCCAAAATATTTGTTTTGTTTTTTTTTACTCTGAGGGGAAAAATGTAAATTTACACATGCAAATGATGCATGAGGCCTTATGTCTCCTCCATCCTTCCTCACTAAATTGATCTTTTGTTTGCAAACTGGGGCTGCTCAATCATATCAAAAATGCAAACTGCAGTTGCTCTGCTCAAGGATGTGATTGGACTATTAACTGTGATATGGGGAGCAACTGCTCGATGTTGGCAACACAGATTATCAGTTTCAATTAACATCTTCTGACAACTGAGTACAAAAAGCAGATGAAGCAGATAATTACACTCAGCCTATTGTACTTAACTTTTAAATTCCTCTAAACCAACATAAGAATCGTTGCCATTTCTGCTTTAACTGTGGTGCTTTACATATTCATTTGTCAGTATAGCGGCAGTGGTTAATGAACTTTCCAGAATAAAAAAGAAACTCCAGCATATCATGAGTGTTCGATCTGATGCAGCAACAGCACTAAATAGAGTACATTCATCATAATAAAGTAATTGCAGCCTCTGTCGATTAGTTAATTGAACACGCCATAATTACAATTATGACTAATATATGATTAATTGTACAGCCCTATTTCAAACACTTGTCTATTAAACAACAGCAAAGTGCGGAAAACACAGACCCACCCAGCAGCAGCAGCAGAGCTGAGAGGCGTATTCTCTCATGCAGGGATTGTCCAAAGGCCATGTAGCGTTAGCCGGTGTGTTTGTGAGGTGGATATCCACCTTGCTTTTGCTTAAGGGAACAAAGGCAGTGCTTTACCCGGATTTGAGCTTGCAGCCCTTTGATTACAGGCCTGTGGAGTTAACAGCTTTGGCTGTTTGTTAGGAGCGCCTGCCTGCTTGTGCCGGAGGTGAGCTACAGCTCATTTACCATGATCAACACCGCCACATCGCACAGCGAACACACGGGGGTCACATGACTCCCCCCTTCCCTCTCCTCCCTACTGCTCCCTCCCTCCCTTGTCTCTACTCTTCCTCTTTGTTATTTATACACTAGCAATACTGCATATGATACCACAACAGATACAGCATCTGTCCAGCTTTCAAACAGTGAAAGCAAGACTGTGCTTAACCCACTCCATGTGAAAAAGAACGTTAGTATTACTGCTAAACACATATCACAGAGAAATCTTACAATCAGACAAGACATTCATGCTACAGAAATAACTGTAGTGATGAAAAATATGGAGAACTACAAGCTTACAATAAGATACTGAAGAAATCGTTTGATTTTTTATGCCAATACAAAAGTTCTTTTCTACAATAGCACATTCACCCTATCAGCATTGAGAATGAGGAATGAGAATACCTCCCCCTAACTGATGTAAATTAGAGGAATGCATTTATTGGTGACAATGGAAAGCAGGGCATATCAGTCTAGAAAAGGTCACCAGAAAATAAGGTTTGATGGAATACATTCTCACATGGTAATGTGGCAGCCAATAGCGGGCAGTCTGAGACGTAAGATTGAATTCAGTGGGTGGAGCTTATGGAGGCTTTTACAGCTCTGACATCACTCACGCATCAAATGTTTATGCTGGCTACCGTAGCAACTACCACACCATACTCTCCATGGCAGAAGTAGCTGTTTCTCACAGAGCATTGTATTTTTGGGTAGATTTGACTTTGAGGAGAGTTTCTCAGTGTGAAACTGTTACTTCATTATCACTGCAAGGATTTACACATCACTGCATGCCTTCTACCCTTAACACAGAGCAACTGTCTAAACGATACGGTGATACCAACACAGCCTTAATATATGAGCATAACTGCCTCTAAACCAGGGCATACTGGAGATGTCAGAGAGTCGGTCTTTCACCTGCACGAGTGAACACAGAGCCAGAACATCTGTGATGTGATTGGCTGAGGACAAAGCCTGAGGATTACTGAAATGTAGCCTATCACAGAGGGCAGAACATGTAGGAAGAGCCAAAACGCACACTCAAACAGCTTAACATGAGACCTGTGAATGGATTAGCCTACACTTACATAAAGACAGCAATTCAGCTTCACAAAGACCCTGTAAAAACAGCCAATAAACTGGATTTGCAGCGGTATCAGGCAGCGTGTGTAAAAACAGGTCAGTACACAGATATTTCAAAGCGTCTGCTCACTTTCATAAATTGCAGTTTCACTCCACTTCACACATCGCAGGGACAGGGGAAGCCATTTCACTTTAGACTCTACAGACCAGTGGTGCTTTGCCATGTTTCCCAGCCTGAGAGTGGTTTATGAGAAGAGAGATGGGAAATGGATGGGGCATAGCAAGTGTTAATGCTGATGGCTGATGGGTTATCTCTGATGAAACTAGCAAGCCTGAAACTCACAAAGAGCGATCAAAAACACATTCCGGGATGTCGCTGAGCGTTCAGAGCAAAACTCTCTGCCACTCTCTGTTTCTCAATGTTGACGCAGTGGGGAACAGAAGACAAATGACCTCTGCCATACACTCTGCCATACACTCTGCCATACACTCTGGCGTACACTCTGCCATACACTCTGCCATACACTGTGCCGTACACTCTGCCATACTCTGTGCCGTACACTCTGCCATACACTCTGCCATACGCTGTGCCGTACACTCTGCCATACACAAGTGGAACCAGAGGGACAGTCTGCACCACGCCACTCCACAGACACCAATAAATATCTCACAGGGCCAGAAATCTTTCAGACAAAAAAAATACAAAAAAACAAACCACACTTCACTGAATCCACATGTTGTTACTTAAGCTTATGGAGATAGTAAACTATAACAAAGACTGCTTGTCTTGTTTTTATGTCATACATCAAACCTTTTTAATATTCTGTCAAACTGTGTTCCCATAATCATACAGTTCCCATAATGCACTTCACCACAGCTCATTGATGTTTTATTAAAATAAAGATAAGAGAAGAGTATGAGAAGACAGTTTATACAAAGAACAGAACGAAGAGGCAGTCACTGCTATCAATGGCTCCCCAGTGAGGACACGCTGTCCTAACCAGAACCCTCAAACATCACACAGAGTCATTATAGGGTGACTCTGTGTGGATGTTTTCATTGGTAATTAAGCTAACTATCATTTCCTAAATATCAACATTCTGGGTGGACTAATGGGGAATGAAACAATGCCTAAATGGTTCCTGGATAAGAAGCCCTGATGCTAAATATTAGCCTAATTGAGCAGGCGCAGCAGGTCTGAGTCTGTCCCGCTATCAGAGCTATCGCCTCGGAAACAGATACACAATGAGACTGCGCTGGTTGAACCGGCAGAGCTGACGGATCCTTTATTTGTGTAATGAGATGGTCTGAACATCTGTCTGCCGCTGACACTCCTGTAATGAGAGCACATTATGAGAGCTCAGCCTGACAGCGGCGCCGGGCACGGGAGAATGTGCTGACACAAAGACCCACGGGCCACCTGCGCCCACCGTTACAGCGCCCAGGACAGACAGACAGGAAGTGCAGGTGCCGATAGAGGAAGTGTGGAAACGCTGAGACAGGAAGTGCAGATGCACAGGTCAAAATTCACAAGTTCTTTCAATTTGACTTCTGAGTTACAGTCTATGAAAAGTATTTTTAAAAAAAAAAAACATTCATGAGTTCAGCAACAAAAAATAACTTTCAAAGGACTTTGAAGTGGAAAAAAGAGACACTTGAAAACAATTTCTGAAACCTCATTAGGGAAGCACTCAAGTCCATTACGGTTCCATCAACACAAGGAGAGGAGGCACGGATGGAACAGGAAGAGAGACCACAGAGGCAGGTAGGTAGGGGAAACAGACAGGAAGTGAGGATTCATGCACAGGAAGTGTGGACGCATGAACAGGAAAGAAGGTGTGGACGCACCTTCTCTGCTTTCTTCTCCTCCAGTTTGGGCAGGCTGGCCGCGGCACCCTGGGGGTGGGAGGCGGGGGAGGTGGGGTCCCCGTTGAGGATGGCAGCGTTGACGTTAGGGGGGGTGATGGCGGCGGCTGAGGTGAGCGGAAGGGCGGGGCGGGCTGCGGGGCCCAGGGAGGGGGTCTGATGCACGTGGGATAGGGCCCGCCCCGACGGGCCGGGGGAACGGGTCGGGGAACCGTGAGGGCGGAGAGGCGGGACCACCACTGTGAGCCTCTCCAGGCTGCCAGCGGGGGGGCTGTGCACTGTTACAACAGAAACAAGGAATCAGTCAGGCATCTACGGCTAGCTCTCTATGTCAATCACTTTAAACAGCCACACATGGCTGAACCAAAAACCAAACACACAGAAGGTTGCACTTGACTTTATCCACCTTTCCTGTGTAAAATGTCTTGTGGACAGTTAAAGGTTTGTGGAGTACAGGCACTGCGGTCCTCCAGGACTGGAGTTAAACCTGCAGACACTGCCCCCTACAGGACTGGAGTTAAACCTGCAGACACTGCCCGCTACAGGACTGGAGTTAAACCTGCAGACACTGCGGCCCTCCAGGACTGGAGTTAAACCTGCAGACACTGCGGCCCTCCAGGACTGGAGTTAAACCTGCACGCACTGCGGTCCTCCAGGACTGGAGTTAAACCTGCAGACACTGTGGCCCTCCAGGACTGGAGTTAAACCCGCAGACACTGCCCCCTACAGGACTGGAATTAAACCTGCAGACACTGTGGCCCAACAGTAAACATATGTAAATTTCTACAGGTGTGTGAATATGTGTGCAGGCAGGTAACAGGCTGGTAATAGGGAGGAAAAGCACAGCTCTGCTGACATAGCAGCAAAATTTGAAATGAAATCCTGTGTTGAATCACGATGGCTGGAAATCATCTGATTCTGCTCTACAATACAAACCAGCATTGTGGAGTACCAGGACAAACATTTTCATGTGACATAAACAGTAAAACACTCTTATGACTATAGGACAGCAAATCCAAATTGCTGTCCTATTGTACACGTAGAATAATATATTGTCTGTTTTTACGAGCTCGGTTTTGGATGTCTGGCTAATACTCATCCATTTGGATCCAGCAGAAGGAGAAGGCTGGATCTGACAGAAAGAGAGGGGAACCTCTCTCAACACAACAGAGCAAACCATAGCCAGCCATTTCCCTGACAAACACACCACAGCGATATTCACTGTTACCTAGGGAATAGCTGTGTTTGCTGAGTGGTCGATAAAAATAAGGAGAGCGCTTTTACTGTTGGGTTCATTTCAGCCCGGCCCATAGAAACCACAGCCACTATACCGGCCCGGGACCGACAATCGGGCTTTAACTGCTGCAAAATCAGATCAGAATAGTGATTGCAAACCGCACGCATATCTGTGAGCAAGCGCTACCGGAACAAACGCAATCACACTCGAGCTGCGTTTTACCATTCAAACGCACAGCTGTGAGAGAGTACCCCACAGCTACAGACCAGACCCCATACTACTGTACTAGACAAGACTCAGTTTCTTAAGATTGTTATCGATAAAGACTTAAACCCAATGAGTGTGTGTTTTTGAAAGATTTTCCACTTATTTTGGAATGCCAAATCGTGTTCACAATCTGGGTGTCATTGCTGCAACCTCTGAGTGAGTGAGTGAGTGAGTGAGTGAGTGAGTGAGTGAGTGAGTGGGTGGGTGGGTGGGTGGGTGGGTGAGTGAGTGAGTGGGTGGGTGGGTGGGTGAGTGAGTGGTGAGTGAGTGAGTGAGTGAGTGGGTGGGTGGGTGGGTGGGTGAGTGAGTGGGTGGGTGGGTGGGTGGGTGGTGAGTGAGTGAGTGGGTGGGTGGGTGGGTGGGTGGGTGAGTGGGTCTCTCACCATCTATTATCATTCCTTCTTGAAATCCAGTTGTGCTGTGCTGATGTCATAACTGTGGGCCACCATGCCTGTGTGAAACTCAGCTCTGGATGATGTCATAACTGTGGGCCACCATGCCTGTGTGAAACTCAGCTCTGGATGATGTCATAACTGTGGGCCACCATGCCTGTGTAAAACTCAGCTCTGGATGATGTCATAACTGTGGGCCACCATGCCTGTGTGAAACTCAGCTCTGGATGATGTCATACCTGTGGACCCGTTGGAGCACACAGGGTTGTTCTCATCATCGTCTCTAGAGGGATTTCCCAGAGGCAGGCATGGTCTGGCGTAATAATAATATGTGATATTATTATTAGTAGTATTATTATGTGGCGTACGCTGTGGAACTGTGCTCCTGAATATTTATTTTGTCCCTGAGAATCGCTCACGGACAACACTGTATCCGTCTGTAGAGAGCCCTCCCTGCGCAGACGGTTACTGCTCTTGGAGGGAATTATCTGAGCTTTAGAACAGAATGGAGAAAGACTGGATGAAAAACACTGGCAAACTTTCTGAAACCCACGCAGAGTGGGTTTATAAACTCACTCCAGGGTGTGCAGCGTGAGAGGAGAATACCCAGCTCCAAGCCTGGAGGTAAAACATGAATGCAAGCACAGACTGAGCTGAGAGCTACAGAAGAGTTTCAGCAGCTTGAACAAAAACTGCAGAGCTTTGAATATTAAGAACTAAACAGCAGTCCATGGGCATCTCTGCAGTGATCTGATGCTGTACCTGCTGAAGTGGTGACAGTTTAATTTCAGGGAAATTCAGAGTATTGGACATCATACATAATGTAAATATTTATCCTTAACTGTCCTAATATTCTGGGAATGTATGGGGCAATTTAAAATCAACAACGGGTTCACAGAGGCGACTAGCTGCATGACTGCGCAGAGAGAGTGAGGTCCAAGACTCACCCAGCTGCATGGGTCCACGTGATTGGCTGGATCCTTGCTGGCTGCGCAGGCAGTTCTTCAGGTGCAGAGCTGCAGGCTGCAGCTGCGGGGAGGAGGAGGAGGATGGGGAGGAGGAGGAAGAGGAGGTGTTGGCCAGCGGAGGGATGGAGCGTGACGAGGAACCCAGGAGCACCGGGCTGGAGGCTCCTGGAGACCCTGGGGAGCTGGGCACCACCTTGGCAACCGGAGCCGAGCCAGAGTGACAGGCCCTGGGCTGTGCCATCACAAACGGGGCCCTGAAACAGAACAACACAACCATACACTACAGCATACAGTGCTAATGTGTGACTCATATTACACCATCTCAAACAGGGACCTGGATCAGAACAACACAACCATACACTACAGCATACAGTGCTAATGTGTGACTCATATCACACCATCTCAAACAGGGACCTGGATCAGAACAACACAACCATACACTACAGCATACAGTGCTAATGTGTGACTCATATCACACCATCTCAAACAGGGACCTGGATCAGAACAACACAACCATACACTACAGCACACAGTGCTAATGTCTGGCTCATATCACACCATCTCAAATAGGGACCTGGATCAGAACAACACAACCATACACTACAGCACACAGTGCTAATGTGTGACTCATATCACACCATCTCAAATAGGGACCTGGATCAGAACAACACAACCATACACTACAGCACACAGTGCTAATTTCTGACTTGGCTGCTCTGCTGCAGGAAAGACCCAGTTCTCAGAAATGTGTACATACACAAGATGAAACAAAAAAAGGTTGTCTAATCTGCTTTAAGTATATCTTTAATCTGGAGGTGGGAGCGCCTCTGGCAGACGCACATAATCCCCTCAAACAAAATCAAACTTCAGCCTGACTTTCATTCTCTATCCCTGGCTGTACTACATCCCATTAAATCACATTTATTATGGCGTTTATGTATGTGGCGACCTTGCAAACACATTTCATGCAGCCGATATAATTCTGTGCCTCTCTGCTCCTCTGTATCCCTCTGGCCGCTTATTGGCATCGTGTCACTGGCTGAAGAGTTATGGCTGCGCATGAAATGCGTTTTCAAAAGTAAAACGTTTCTGTAAATTGTCAAGCAGTCATCTCTGGCCACCGGCTACAGGCGAAGCTTCCTGCGCGGCTTTATCCAATTACGGTGCAGGAACTGCATGTTAATTAATAATTCAACAAAGTTTGTGTGGAATGGCTGGCGCTTGAAGGTTGTGAAGATTAAAAGCTGAGAGAGCTTTAATTAAACTCGATGACGGGGAAGGATGCTGTCTGCTCGCTGTGGCATCCAGGGTTATTAGCGCTGATGTCTGGACCGCGCTTTCGTCTGCAGTTTACCGAGCTCAGCTGTGACTGGACTCGTATCCGGGCAGCCAGTCAGGCCTGATGGAAATTCCTTTACTGGAGAATCTGCTCGGGTTAATTACCGTCCGCGCCGCAGACGTGTGATCATGAAATCCGACCAGCAAAAAATGTACTTCAAACTGCGTGTGGACCCGAGCAGTTAGTGGCCGCTTACGGACTTTGAGTGTTAGAGTGATGAACGCTGGATGATCTGACTGATTGATTTCTGTTTAATTAATTTATGTGGTCGGGTCGTCTTTAAGGCTTTTTTATATTGTTTTCAATCCCTGATCTCTGACTACTAATACGATTTACTGGTCATGGCCAGATCTTTCCGGCTTTTGTAAATGATGCAAAACATTTTTGTAACATACCCAGCATAATTAGCCATTTAAAGGCGGTTTTTTTGCCTTGCCTAATTCCAGCGCATTACTGTCCACAGCTGTTGACATATCATGCACAGAAGTTCCCCCGGATCACAGTGTCTCTTAATGACTGCTGATCAAAAGGATAGGAGCGATTCATTTCGCTGAATGTAGTGCATGCACAATTTGTCATAGGTTTTTCCTCATGCGTTATTTATAGACTCATATGAGCCGCGCGGCAGGGGGTACAGGAAAGAACATCGGCGAGTTTTTACGCCGGTTAAATTACTTAAACCCGAGCCACATTTGTAAACACGTTCGAAAGCGTTCGAAAACCAAAAGCGCCTTTGAAGTGATGTAATGGTGTTGTAATTTTGAAAGGCGATGCGGATTGTACTGACACGCACTGTTCTAAAGATGAAAATACGAGACTCGTGCCAATTAGTCATTTCTAAAAATATGCACCTTTTTTTCCTGGATTGTGTCCAATTACGCAGTCTTCGCCAAAGTGAGGAACATGCCGTGTTTTACCACCTCTACCGCCCCCTCCCACTCACACTCCTCTCTGCTTTGTTAGGCTCTCATGTCTTTGTGTGTGTGTGTGTGTGTGAGTGTGTGAGAGAGAGAGAGAGAGAGAGAGAGAGTGAATGCATATGTACTTGTGTGTCTCTGAGTACATATGAGTATGTGTGTGCGTGTCTGTCTGTCTGTATGTTTACATATGTGTGTGTATGAGTGAGTATCAGTGTGTGTGTGTGTGTCTGTCTGTCTGTCTGTATGTTTACGTATGTGTGTGTATGAGTGAGTATCAGTGTGTGTGTGTGTGTGTGTGAGTGTGTGAGAGAGAGAGAGAGAGAGAGAGAGAGAGAGAGAGAGAGAGAGAGAGAGAGTGAATGCATATGTACTTGTGTGTCTCTGAGTACATATGAGTATGTGTGTGCGTGTCTGTCTGTCTGTATGTTTACGTATGTGTGTGTATGAGTGAGTATCTGTGTGTGTGTGTGTCTGTCTGTCTGTCTGTCTGTATGTTTACGTATGTGTGTGTATGAGTGAGTATCAGTGTGTGTGTGTGTGTGTGTGTGTGTGTGTGTGAGTGTGTGAGAGAGAGAGAGAGAGAGAGAGAGTGAATGCATATGTACTTGTGTGTCTCTGAGTACATATGAGTATGTGTGTGCGTGTCTGTCTGTCTGTATGTTTACGTATGTGTGTGTATGAGTGAGTATCAGTGTGTGTGTGTGTGTGTGTGTGTGTGTGTGTGTGCGTGTGCGTGTGCGTGTGCGCGTGCGCGTGTGTGTGTGTGTGTGTGTGAAAGATAGCTGGTATGTGCATAGCACAGGAGGACTGCAATGCTCCCCACTGTCATTATCAAATTGAGCCTTTCTGAGATTCAGAGCTAACTGGAGCTCTCTCCCGTCTGTTCACACTCTTCCAGACGGTCTGTTCTGCTCAGTCTCTCGGTCTCCCAGCCTGTTTCCACTTCCAGGGGCTGCCTGTACCCTGCTTCGGCCCCTCAGAATGACATCACCAACATTTCTGAGTGCCTCAAACAACAATTTCAGGGTGAATCGAAGGAAATACGGGGATTTTGCATGCTTTTCCACAAATAGCAACCTTATATCATGGGGGATAAAAATTCTCACTAGAAAGTCATGAGAGAAACATGAATGCATGAGCAGAGACAATCACCTCTCAGATCATACCCTGCTACCAGGACCCTCATGGGACCGAGGCCACATTCAGCCTTCACTTTGGCTCAGAGTCACACATGTGTGTCAGTACTGCAGTTAACAAAGGCAGTTTGGTGAGACCAGCAATCTCAAAAATCCTCTCACCAAACGACATGAAAAGGAATCTTCACAAGTCTTCATGAAGGAATCTTCATACCAATGTATGGTTTGTACAAAAGGCAGAAAAAGCCGACAGTAGAGTCTGCAGTGATTTGCACAGCTTTCATCTTTATATAAAATCCATTTCCAAAGCTGTGTATTTAATTAAGTAGTCCTGACTGTAGGTCATGAGACCTAGCTGATGTAAAGATACACTGGACTAATTGTTTTATTTCATTTAAAGTCTGGGTATTTTTGTTGGCCAATCGAATTTTGTCCCTTCCTCCTATAGCGGCCTTGTGGGTGCCCTGACGTATGCACTGCATATTCCACACGTGGGGTTTCTGTGCTGCTCCCAGTCTGCTGCACACGAGGGCCTCACTGAGCTCCACATGACACCGCTCTGTTCCATTCCTCAAACCAGGAAACACATTCCACTCAAAGGGAAAGTGTGGCAGATTATCGTAACCAATCACAGTGATCATCTGACTTCAGGAGTGATTTCAGCTGTGGCTTCTGGAATGTCCCTGATCTCAGGGGCGCTTATTAAAACACACTTAAATTCAGGATTGCTTCTAAATCCCCCCACCCCATTCAGGGGTACTATAAGGGACCCCCAACCCACTTGTGCTAATAGCTCCTCCCCCCTCTCTTCCAGTGGAGCGTGCTGGCGGTGCGGTAATCAGCCAGCACAGGGGTCGGGTTCCGGGGGTCTGGGGCCCGGGGGTCGGGTTCGGGGGTCTGGGGCCCGGGGCCGGGTTCGGGGGTCTGGGGCCCGGGGGCCGGGTTGGGTCTGGGGCCCGGGGGCCGGGTTCGGGGTCTGGGGCCCGGGGCTGGGTTCGGGGGTCTGGGGCCCGGGGCCGGGCTCCGGGGTCTGGGGCCCGGGGGCCGGGTTCCAGGGTCAGAAGACCCATATGTCTCCCTACTCATTGTAGTAACCACGTGGCAGCGCAATTTCAGCCACCCAGCATCCATCCTGAAGCAGTGGGCCCATGGGAATCTGAGCATGCTGGGTAGATTTATAACGCTGTACCCTCCATTCCTGGGCAGCGCTGGTCATGTCCTCTGTGCCGGATTATGATGTCATTACTTCACTTCCTGCCAGCCCTCGGCCCTAATGTGGCAGCGGCTCAGCGCTGCAGAGTGTGTCGTCCTTCAGAAGAGGCATGAGTCTGCGCCCATGAGCCCCGCGGCCGCTAAACATCCCGCCATGCAGTTTCAAAGAGTCGGGTTACTAACCCCGCCGTCTGGTCAAACCACTGCAAAAACCTGCCTCTGCACACCTGGCTATTGTTTTACCCTTCATCTTATCCAGAGTGACACAGCTTACACACCATCCCTTTGTAGCTGGACATTTTCTGAAGAGATGTAGTGCCATGCTCGTAAGTGCAATGGCAGTACCCTACCCAGGAATCAAACCTGTAACCTCTGAGCTAAAATCCCAGCTCCCGCACCACAATACAACTCAATTATTTACATAACAGGATATTCTCGACTCTGTTCTGTATATCACACAAAGTAACACTGCAGTGCCCGACCCAGAATATGAAGCTCCACCTTCAGGTTAAGTGTTCATTTTTTGTTATCCTTTACACTACCCAGCTGCTCCAGGCACACTCACCTGGAGACGGGCGTGACGTAGTTCCCCGGGAAGACACCGGAGGCACCTGTGCAGAGAGAGGTGCCCTTGAACCAGCCGTCCTGGCACTTCTCCGTCACGGTACATCTCCCCCTTCCGCAGGTCCAGCTCGTCTGCCTTCTGTGGCTTATACGCGTACAAAGCCAGGTATCTGCAAGAGAGGGAGCGCCATGTTCTGTCTTTATTTACTCAGATGTGGCACACCCATGCACCAAATTAACTCCCCCACATGGATTTTGAGTTTCACTGAGCAGCTAGGCACTAGGCAACTTTTCAGGAAGTGAGGAAAATGATTTGTTATTACATAGCAATAGACAAGAGTTTTAAATAAACTTTATTAGTCACAAAGCCATGAAACATAACTTAACACTTAACACTATACTTGTAATGACAGGAGCTTTCAATTTGTGCATTAGCTCAGCTTTGGACAATCTGTTTTTGAGCTGCCTGGGATGGTCACACGAGATCATGGGTGCTTGCTGCACTTCCATTGCACTGTTCTGCTGTTTGTCTGCACAATGCTGCTTCCCAGGCAGGAGGCCTGTAATCTCATAAACACAGGGAACATGGCACAGTGAAAGACCACAGACCTCTGTCCAGTCTGAGGCAAAGGCCTTCCACATCCTTAAAATTGGCAATTAAATTTTCATCTGTTCTCTGTGGCTGTTTTCTGTCTCGGTTTGAAGAGTAACAGCTGTTTGCATCCCATGCAAGTTAAAATGAAAATTTGAGTTAGATGTGAAAAATTTGAATTCTCAGCCACATCGGGATGCAGAACCAGCTTCCTGATTTACGGTAGAGGCCGATATAAACACCGGGATGCAATAAACCCGTGAAATGTTTTGGCAGAGTGTTGTCACCCCCAGGGCACTCTTCCCCTGGTTGGCAGATTCAAGCGCACTGACTACAATCATGCTTGACAGAGCATAGAGAACAAAACACTTTCATCAGATTGCTTTTCCCCACAGAGAGCTGCGCCCGTCTTAAAATAAGAGAGCAGCGGAGAACAAACAGCCCAGGCCCGAGTGGCTGGTGGATGCAGAGCCTCTGGGTAACTATGGCAACAGGTGGGCTTTCGCCGTGACAACGGAGGCGGTTGCCGGGTCGGAGACAGATGATGCCGGGGATGGATGTGTCCTTGGTGGTGACAGGACGTTTCTCTCTCCGGGACAGGACACGGCAGGGGAACACACCAGAGAACAGGGATTGATGTCTATGCTTTTCAGCAGGGCCGCCACTCGCTGAGAAATATTCGATTAAAACAAGACAGAGCTGCTCAGTTATTCAACGCTCTGAAAACCCTGCTCTCCATCTCAGCAATAAGATTCCATCATCGAGACTCAGATTCATCAAGCTGCCCTCTCCCGTACCTCACACTGTAACCACAGCAAGGACAGGATAACCTGAAGACCCCATGCTCCTCACACTGTAACCACAGCAAGGACAGGATAACCTGAGGACCCCATGCTCCTGTCAGCCACCTCAGAGCAGGGCTGGGCTGCAGCCTTTTCATGCAGCTCAATAAATGTATATTTTTCAGATCTGTTTTCAGTGCGTCTTTTGTCTAGAGGTGGTTCCTGCTCAGAGGCAGACAATGTAAAGTAATCGGCCTTCACGCGGCCCTTTTCCCAGCAGCTGGCTGGAACTGGCCTGCTTCACTCAGTTTAGATTTGGATTGGATCTCTCCGTTTTCACAAAGCCAAATGAGAAGTAATCTTCGTTCAGGTTGGCGCAGTTACAAACGAGCTGTGGGCGGAGCTGGCAAGCCTGTAATTCCCAGCCAGACACAAAACGTTCCCAGAGCATCCGTTAGACTCCCATTCGGCTGTGAGATTACGATAGGATGAAAATGTTCCCCCACAACATTTTATTGTTCCAAACACACACACAAGTTCTGTCATTCCAAACACACACACAAGTTCTGTCATTCCAAACACACACACAAGTTCTGTCATTCCAAACACACACACAAGTTCTGTCATTCCAAACACACACACAAGTTCTGTCAAAGTCACCAGAGAATAAGAACCTTACAGACATGCTGCATACAAACCAACTCATGACATCTGCTGAGGGCTATGGTGTAGCTGTAAGGGAAGACATACACTGAATATGTTCAAAGTACATTCCGATTTAAAGCAGTATGACATGGCATTTGACAAGTCAGAGGACATAAGTCCCTCCACCTGAAGCGAGCACACACGTTAGAGATAAGAAGCTGTTGTAAGGTCGTTAAGCTGCTTCGCTGTGGTCAGAAGGACCGGTCAGAGCACGGCCGACCTCGCTGGACTCACATGTTTAAGGGCAGCTGGACCTTGGCAGCGGCCAGCAGCTCTCCAGCCACCGAGGCCACTCTTGGGGGGGCCACTGCCGCCACATTGGATGATCCGGCGAACGGGGAGGGATCCTGTAGGAAAAACGGATACGTTTAAATAACTTGAATAATTACAGTCACTTCCTGGAAGAGTCCTTTTTCTCAGTCATGTCAGTACTCTACTCTGCCCCCTAGTGTTGGACTGAAAACACACCTGTGTGCACAGTGCTTTGGAACGAGTGTTGCTTTACCTAGCAATAGGAAGCCATATTGAGAATGGACCATTCAATGCAAACAAAAAGGACTCCGTTTTTAGTTCTGCTGTCAGTCCTTAGGTGATGAATTATGCTGTTGACACATGCACACTGATTCAGTCCTGAGTATATTATGAACATAAGAATGTGAAATGTATTATTGTGGAATTATAGTCTCAGCATGGCGTCCTCTGCTGTTGGTCATTGTGAGACGAGTTTGCTGAACTCTGTGTTATCAGTGACGGCGGTTTTGCCCAGGCACAGCTTTGGCTGTGTAAACGGGCGACCCGCGCAAGGGCGCGATGATCCGCACGATGATCAGAGTGTGCTCCGGGCCCGGGAGTCTGGGCTGCCATGACAGGAAGTCAGGAAATTCCCCAAGACCACGCTGGGGAGTGGCGCTTTTCCAGACCCTTCTGAGACAGTGGCATGGTGGCTCACCCGCCGGTTCCTCTGTGCCAGGCACAGCTCGGGCACAGTGCTGGCATTGGCGCTTGCCAGCTAACGGAGCCGTTTGTGTAGAACAAACGCTCTCCTCCCCCAGGGGAAGGAGATCAATATTTAATGCTCCTCACAGAGAGGCCGAGCATTAAAGCAGAAAGGCACTGAACACTGTGTGTGGGGTTATTTACCATCTGCTGTGTGCCGCGGTGTGTGTGTGTGTGTGTGTGTGTGTGTGTGTGTGTGTGTGTGTGTGTGTGTGTGTGTGTGTGTGTGTGCCGTGGTGTGTGTGTTAGTGTGTGTGTGTGTGTGTGTGTGTGTGTGCTGTGTGTGTGTGTGTGTGTGTGTGTGTTACAGTGTGAGTGTGTGTGTGTGTGTGTGTGTGTGTGCCGCGGTGTGTGTGTGTGTGTGTGTGTGTGTGTGTGTGTGTGTGTGTGTGTGTGTGTGTGTGTGTGCTACAGTGTGTGTGTATGTGTGTGTTAGTGTGTGTGTGTGTGTGTGTGTGTGTGTGTGTGTATACGTGTGAGGGATTGTGTGTGCCTGCATGCATGTGTGTGTGTGAGTGTGCATGTGTGAGTGTGAGTATGTTACAGTAAGTGTATGCATGTGTGAGTGTGTGTGTGTGGTTGCATGTGTGAGTGTGTGTATGTTACAGTGAGTGCATGCATGTTTGAGTGTGTGTGTGCGGGTGCATGTGTGAATGTGTGCAGGTGCATGCGTGTGTACCTGTGGGGGGCTGGAGGACAGGTGTGCGCAGTCTGCGATGCGGGCGGCGGCTCTGGGGTCGGAGGAGCTGATGAGGACGGGTGCGCTGATCTCCATGGAGTGTCGGTTGTTGAGCGCCTGCGCGGTGCGCTGCGTCATGCTCAGCGCGGTGAACGAGTGCCGCTTCTTCGCATTCTTCTTGCCTTCGGCGCGCCGGTGGATTCCGCCCCCACTGCTGGGGCCGTTCCCGTTCAGGGCGGGGCCCGGGGCCGCACAGGGGCCTGCTGGGGACCCTGGCTCGGTGCTGGGGCCCGGAACTGGACTCAGCTTGTCCATCTCCATCAGCTGCTTGGCTGGCTCATTGAGCTGGGACAGGAGAGAGAGAGAGTGAGGGACAAACGCTGACTTTGGGGTCTTACAGCCTTTCATCTCATTTGTTTTATTGTTTCTTTTCTTGTTCTTTTCTAATGTTCTGTGTTTTATATTTTTCATTGTTGTAAATCTTGCTTGACTGGTGGTGTATAAAGTAAGAAAGGCAGAAATAAAGAAATGCAGGGGTTCTTATATGGAATGTAGTGCTGTGCTTGGGTTCTTATATGGAATGTAGTGCTGTGTTTGGGTTCCTATATGGAATGTTTTACTGCGTTTGGTTTCCTATATGGAATGTAGTGCTGTGTTTGGGTTCTTATATGGAATGTAGTGCTGTGTTTGGGTTCTTATATGGAATGTAGTGCTGTGTTTGGGTTCCTATATGGAATGTAGTGCTGTGTTTGGGTTCTTATATGGAATGTAGTGCTGTGTTTGTGTTCTTATATGGAATGTAGTGCTGTGTTTGGGTTCTTATATGGAATGTTTTACTGTGTTTGGGTTCCTATATGGAATGTTTTACTGCGTTTGGTTTCCTATATGGAATGTAGTGCTGTGTTTGGGTTCTTATATGGAATGTAGTGCTGTGTTTGGGTTCTTATATGGAATGTTGTGCTGTGTTTGGGTTCTCTATATGGAATGTAGTGCTGTGTTTGGGTTCTTATATGGAATGTTGTGCTGTGTTTGGGTTCTTATATGGAATGTAGTGCTGTGTTTGGGTTCCTATATGGAATGTTGTGCTGTGTTTGGGTTCTTATATGGAATGTTGTGCTGTGTTTGGGTTCTCATATGGAATGTAGTGCTGTGTTTGGGTTCCTATATGGAATGTTGTGCTGTGTTTGGGTTCCTATATGGAATGTTTTGCTGTGTTTGGGTTCTCATATGGAATGTTTTGCTGTGTTTGGGTTCTCATATGGAATGTTGTGCTGTGTTTGGGTTCCTATATGGAACGTGGGGTGAGTTTAGACCCTGCAGGAATGTTATCATGTTTGAGAGGACCCCATGAGCAGGAGCTGCATAGATGCTGGGCTTCTGACTGCGTGTCAGACTGAACACCCCAGGTGTGCCCAGCTTTAGGGAGCCAGGCCGAGGCTGTGCTTTTGTACAGCGTTGCACTTTCACTCACACCACAAACCTTCTCTAAGGGCTCACAGAAATGTTCCCAGCACCCAGCTAGCTACCAGCATTTTACTGCCCGCTGACTGTGTGTGTCACCTCGCTTTATGGACACCATAATAACCTCCTGAATTTTATGATCTTTCCCAAAATAATGTTATCCTTGTGAATGAATCCAGTTAACCCTGAAGTAAGAAAGTGCCCAAGAACTCATTTTGTAAGCTCATGCTCCATCGACTCAGAGCCGTATGGTGAGAAATTACAGTAAAATGTGTATATCCATGGAGCATCACAACTCTCATTAGAAGAAATTGAATATCACCTTTGTTCACGGAAATATTTATGAAAAGCTAGCCCCGAGTGGAACAATCCAACCGCAATAGAATACATGCAATGCAATGCTAATGATTCCCCAGCCAGTAACAAAAATGAGACACGGACATCAAAATATAAATCAATACAACAACACAATTAATTGTCAAATAATCCAGTACAGAGCATTTTAATTACACCCTGTATCTCTGTGAAGCCATACTAACGGCAATTACATCACTCAGTTTAAGAATTAATTTGCAGACACATGAATGCATAATCTGCAGATTCCGCTGCTGTGCGTCTTTTGAAGTGGGCTGTTGACTGTGCTGCGGAGCGGGGTCACTCAAAGTTAAAACCTGCCATTCATAAACGCTGCTGTTCTGCAGCGGGGAGAGCCCGACAGGAACGACGCACACCTGAGTGCTGCGCACCTGAGCGCTGCTCCCTCTAAAAACATTTAAACAGACAGTGGCGTTAAAGATCTGACCCATATGTTCACTGACATTTCAGAGATAACTGATGCTTTTCCCTGCTGGGGCTGCGCGGTCCACTGTGGTACGCCTCCGTCTCCGGGCTGCGTAGGCGGGAGGTTTCAGGCCGACACAGAGACGACGCGCGGCAGAAATGAAAACTGCAATCAAAGTCTAATTGGTGCCATTACGGTTGAGATAAATAACCCTGATTTTTAAGTTTAAGCATGATGTGATCCCTATCACTGGCCTCTTATCTCAGCGCTGGGAAGAGCGCCGTTTCACTAGCAAAGCTGTTTGTGTGCTAATAGGGTGGAATATGAGGTTATCACTTCCTCCACATTAAAGGATGTAACTCAGACAAACCAGAGTAGGGGAGAATCAGGGGCATGGAGAATTTATGGTGTAAATTCCACATGTGTAGAATTTCTACATTGAAGTGCGTGTGTTTGTGTATGCGTTCGTGTGTGTGCGTGTGCATGCATTTGCGTGCGAGTGTGTGTGCGTGCATGTGTGTCTGTGCAGAGATGTGCGTGCCTGCAGAAATGTCAAAACAGGGTAATTGTCTTGCAATCTATGATTCAAGAACTTATTGTGAACCGTAACACGACTTTACTGTGTGGGTTTTTTATACGGAGTGGTGCTGGGAGAGCAATCAGGTTTAATTTCAGTTTTCCTGTTTTGTACTCAAGGTTCATCCATGTCATCTTCAGACATATGGTGCTCTACAGTTGCGGTTAAAATGTTTTGCATTTGCTAAAACTTGGTCCTGTGATTCTACAAGATGAAGAAAGCTAGCTGTTTCCACAGTAAAATTTGTCAAACACAGCCAAGCCACCATTTCCCATCATGCACTGCAGTGATAAAGTCCCAGGGTGTTTAGTGCCCATCTCATGATTTCACATCCAGGTAGCGGAATGCCACACAGTAGAATGACAGTGACAGGTGGGCATGTCTGCTGCTAAACTGGAGCATTCCATGGCTGGGAGGGGGATGTGGGAAAGGGCCCCCTTATTTCACACATATCAATAGGGGGAATTTATTACAAAGTAAACAGGGAAAAATATTCATATGGATGTTGAAATTATGTAAAAGGGTGTATTGTGAATTATTTTAAAACATCCCATGACATGACTGGGCTGTGAGTCACTATTAGCTACGCTCATCAATCCTGAAATCTCTCAGCTCCGTGCGCTGTGACTGCTCGGCCCCTAGGGGGCCAAACAGCCAGATGAGAAAGAGATTTGTCACTGTCAGAATCATGATCGCTGTCTTTTATGACATCATAATCACACAAAGATCCTTCCTTCTGCTTCTTTTTTTAATATTTTCTTTTCTCTTTTGTAAGACTAAAATTTTTACTAAAATATCACTCTCCGGTGAATCAGATGCAAGAATGAATGTGTTTGGCATGTGTAGAATTGTTTTTATGGCCAAAATAATCATATTTTGTTTCATTGATGTCAATTTTCAGACTTGAATCATGTTGCAACACCATTATCAAACCCCAGGATGTGAGATAAAGCCATAAAGCCTAAAGCTCAGGATGTGAGATACAGCCCTAAAGCTTTTACAGCCCTAAAGTTTTTGATCAGGATGTGAGATACAGCCTAAAGCCTAAAGCTCAGGATGTGATTATCAAAATGTGAATAAAGCAAAGCCCAGCCCTATTTTGCCTTTAAAGCCTAAAGCTCAGCCTAAAGCTCAGGATGTGAGATACAGCCCTAAAGCCTAAAGCTCAGGATGTGAGATACAGCCCTAAAGCTCAGGATGTGAGATACAGCCCTAAAGCCTAAAGCTCAGGATGTGAGATACAGCCTAAAGCCTAAAGCTCAGGATGTGAGATACAGCCCTGTCAGGATGTGATTTTCAGACAGCCCTAAAGCCTAAAGCTCAGGATGAATCAGCCCTAAAGCCTAAAGCTCAGGATGTGAGATACAGCCCTAAAGCTCAGGATGTGAGATTGCAACACAGGATGTGAGATACAGCCCTAAAGCCTAAAGCTCAGGATGTGAGATACAGCCTAAAGCTCAGGATTATCTCAGGATGTGAGATACAGCCTAAAGCTCAACCCTAAAGCTCAGGATGTGAGATACAGCCCTAAAGCCTAAAGCTCAGGATGTGAGATACCAGGATGTGAGATACTCAGGATGTGAGATACAGCCTAAAGCTCAGGATGTGAGATACAGCCCTAAAGCCTAAAGCTCAGGATGTGAGATACAGCCCTAAAGCTCAGGATGTGAGATACAGCCTAAAGCCTAAAGCTCAGGATGTGAGATACAGCCCTAAAGCCTAAAGCTCAGGATGTGAGATACAGCCTAAAGCTCAGCTAAAGCTCAGGATGTGAGATACAGCCCTAAAGCCTAAAGCTCAGGATGTGAGATACAGCCCTAAAGCCTAAAGCTCAGGATGTGAGATACAGCCCTAAAGCTCAGGATGTGAGATACAGCCCTAAAGCCTAAAGCTCAGGATGTGAGATACAGCCCTAAAGCTCAGGATGAGCCCTAAAGCAAAGCTATAAAAAGGATGTTAAAAACTGGATGACAGCCCTAAAGCCTTGGATGTGAGATGAAGTAACAGTAAGTAAACCATTTAAATTCATGGATCATTTTGACCTCTCATTCAAAGTCACAGAAACGACATTGTTCTGAATGAGCCATATTCCCCATGCGTTTGTACCTGTGCGTTTATCCTGTTATCACCCTGAATAATTTTCTGGTCAGGATTAGTAAGGGGCATAATTGTGCTGATATCACGGTGTGGTGCTACAGGTGACCCCAGCGGGGGTGTTTCTCATCTCTCCCATCTCTACCGAGGCGTACGCAGTTCACACGCAGCCTCATTAAAGCAGGAGCTGAACTTAAAAGCTTGCTGTGTAATGCTTTCAATACGGGTCAACAAAAATGGCATTCCCTGGAACAGAGGAGAGAGATGATTTTACTGCAGTCTCCCAGCTTTTAAATGTTCTGATTATATGAACAATAAGCATCTAATCTACACCATAATTACACAAGCGGGAGACGGAGGCAAGCTGATGGGAATTTAAGACGAAAGCCAATAATAGTGAACATTATAATTCTGCAAAGAACACACAGAGTACCCAGGTGAGAAATATATAATTATTTGAAATATATTTGTTCAAATGGAATCCAAAGGCTTATGAATTATGTTAATTTATGTATTCTAACAGTTCTAACTCCTGTATTCAAGCATAACATTTACAGTCATTTTTATTTTAATATATTTTAGGATTTCATTTACCTTCTTCAATTAATTTTATATTTTTATTTTTTTTTAAATGCCTTTCAATCAACGTGACTTACAGGAAGTGTATATGTTCATCAAAGAAGTGAAACAGCATCAGATCCCTGAATTGCAAAATAACACATGTAGCGCTGCAACAAACAAACAAACAAACAAACAAACAAACGATAATAGCCATATTATTTTAAGTAAGAGCTATAGTAATTGTAGTAATATCTGTAGTAACAGTAAGAGCTACTGTAAGTAGTAAGAGCTGAATCCAGACCGGCACTTCAGGGCAGTTTTAACGTAATTCTCTCACTCTCTCATGAGCTGCAGGGAAAGTGCACTCAATCACAGGTCTGGATGTGGGCCTCAGTGCCTGTTCAGAGGCTGTTGATGGAATGAATACCAGCGTACACTGCAGGGCTGGCAAAAGCATGAGGCGATTCTAATGTGAGGTGTTCCCCTCCACGCCTGACTTTGAGAAATGCTGCTCTATGGCACCACCACGGAGTCTTATTTATGAACTTATAAGTTCCATATCACCCACGGCTCAACATGTCAGCTCAGCAATACTATGCAAATAGTATGCTTCAGATTAAAGAGCCATTAAGTGCAATTAAAATAGAAAATAGTTCAGATATATATCAACTATTTTGATTGCATTTTGTGGTTCTTCAAGACGAGTAAGTGGTTCTGAAAGCAAACTGGTCACCTTCAGGACCCTGTGGAAAATCTTAATCAGTGTTTCATCTGAGAAACAAAAACACAATAACCAGTTGATTTCATAATGCTTCCCAAGAGAAAGCAGCCGGGAGAAGGTGAGGGTGACAAGAGAAGCAGCAGCGCTGTTACTGGATACTCCATCCACTAAAGCCTCTCAGAAAGACTTTACGAATTCACACCATTGGTTGGATGCTTTGTGCTGAATCTGTCTCATTGGCTGAGTGTTCAGTGGAATTCCAGATTCACTGAAGTGTCTCTGTCTGGAGACTTACAGAGGTTGAGAGCAAAGCACTGCAGTGCTGGGCATGAGAGAGAGAGAGTGAGAGAGAGAGAGAGAGAGAGAGAGAGAGAGAGAGAGAGGCTGCACCTCCCCCGGTAGCGCCATGCGATAGCCGCAGGAGCCATGAACGATCGGCACATTAAAGGAGAATGGGCTCACCTGCCTCACACCTCCACACTCTGCTCCCACACACACTCGCACTGCAGTGGTCGCTCAATTGATTAAGCGCCTCCAGGAAGTTAGCAACGCCACGCTGAGGCAGCACTGGAGGAATTCCAATCAGCTCGGGCACGAGGCAAACGATTCACAGCACAAACGCTCACGTCCACACAGGTCCTGTCCCTAACCGTACCACTTAAACACCTGTCTGACTAAGCAAGATGGATCTTTAATGGACCGAACCAGCGAGGGCTCCAAGGGAAGCAAATGAGGGAACGCATTCTACAGATTTTTTGTTTACGTTCAACAGAGACCGTTTTGTTACGATGTTGCGTGTTGAATACTAACATTTATGAGGGGCTACTTTTTCTGTTTTCTCAATTTACAGCAGGTGATAATTTAAAAAACAGAAGCTCTCTCAGTAATCACAGTAGATATTTTCTGTAGCTCTCAAAACAATGAGAGTTCTGCTAGACGAATAGGAATGACAAAGAATCACTGCTCTCATTTATATTTTACATTTAGAAAATGCTCTTATCTGGCTGTTACTTTTTTACATAAAGTCCAATTCTTAAGCTGGTTACTTACCGAGATAAGTTGGGTTTCACTTTGAGCAAGGACACGAGAGCAGTGTCCTGTTAGTTTAGGAATCAAACCTGCACCTGGCTTGTCTTAGCACCACAGCTAAACAATATAACTAAAAACTGTTAGCGGTAAAGGCCAGGACATCAGCCAGTTTGCAAGTGAAGCTGACGAGAAGTGGGTCATTGAAATGGACATTTGAAAAGCTGATAAAAATGAATGTACTCACAAAATATTAAATTTCAACAGGTTTTTTGCTTAAAACCAAGTCACTTAAAAAAGCAAGACTGTTATGTAAGTAATGATTTTTTCAATTAAAGGTTCAAAATCTCAGAAGTTCTATTGTATAAGAAAAATAGAGGTGACTACATCATTAATGGTTTTCTGTTGAACAGCATCCTTCTAACACACGGACGGACACACACACACACACACACACACAGACGAACACACAAACATCACTTATGATTACACCCCTGGAACTTATTTTGCCTCCCGTTTTTATAAAACCTTGACTCACCCTGGGAGCTGCACTCATTTCTCTGGTTTTTATAGTCAACGTAATTGAATCAAAATTTTGGTGTTGCCGGGTCAACCTTAATTTTCCTGAATAATCAATATGGATTCTGCGTTCCACTGGCTGAGGCTCACCCCCTCAGCTTCATAAACGCATTACTGCTGCGGTCAGCTCCAGCCAGGAATCCGTAAGGCATTTTAAAAGCACATCACACATTCTGCACGCCGGGCAATATACAGCAATATTTTTTAAACAATTTCACTTCAAAACTCTAACACAGGTTTTATTATATACAATAAACAAAATGAAACACATGCTGTAAAACCTAAAAATACGTGTTAAATGTGATCAATTTTTCATCTCTACTTTATACATTCCTTGGAGGCACAATATATGTTTTATCATTCTCCTGAGAAAATAAGATTATAGATTGACAGACAGACAGACAGACAGACTGACTGACTGACTGACTGACTGACTGACTGACTGACTGACTGACTGACTGACTGACTGACTGACTGACTGACTGCATTCCCCAGGTAATGAGCTCTGCACATTGAATCTAGTGAACCCGAGTCACACTGTCTCCCCTACCCTCTGAGTCTCTGAGTAACACTGTCTCCCCTACCCTCTGAGTCTCTGAGTCTCCCCTACCCTCTGAGTCACTGAGTCTCCCCTACCCTCTGAGTCTCTGAGTCACACTGTCTCCCCTACCCTCTGAGTCTCTGAGTCTCCTCTACCCTCTGAGTCTCTGAGTCTCTGAGTGTCCCCTACCCTCTGAGTCTCTGAGTCTCCCCTACCCTCTGAGTCTCTGAGTCTCCCCTACCCTCTGAGTCTCTGAGTGTCCCCTACCCTCTGAGTCTCTGAGTCTCCCCTACCCTCTGAGTCTCTGAGTGTCCCCTACCCTCTGAGTCTCTGAGTCTCCCCTACCCTCTGAGTCTCTGAGTGTCCCCTACCCTCTGAGTCTCTGAGTCTCTGAGTCTCTGAGTGTCCCCTACCCTCTGAGTCTCACTGTCTCCCCTACCCTCTGAGTCTCTGAGTCACACTGTCTCCCCTACCCTCTGAGTCTCTGAGTCTCTGAGTCTCTGAGTCTCCCCTACCCTCTGAGTCTCTGAGTCTCCCCTACCCTCTGAGTCTCTGAGTCTCTGAGTCTCCCCTACCCTCTGAGTCTCTGAGTCTCTGAGTCTCCCCTACCCTCTGAGTCTCTGAGTCTCTGAGTCTCCCCTACCCTCTGAGTCTCTGAGTCTCCCTACCCTCTGAGTCTCTGAGTCTCTGAGTCTCCCCTACCCTCTGAGTCTCTGAGTCTCTGAGTCTCCCCTACCCTCTGAGTCTCTGAGTGTCCCCTACCCTCTGAGTCTCTGAGTCTCTGAGTGTCCCCTACCCTCTGAGTCTCTGAGTCTCCCCTACCCTCTGAGTCTCTGAGTCTCCCCTACCCTCTGAGTCTCTGAGTGTCCCCTACCCTCTGAGTCTCTGAGTCTCCCCTACCCTCTGAGTCTCTGAGTGTCCCCTACCCTCTGAGTCTCTGAGTCTCCCCTACCCTCTGAGTCTCTGAGTGTCCCCTACCCTCTGAGTCTCTGAGTCTCTGAGTCTCTGAGTCTCCCCTACCCTCTGAGTCTCTGAGTCTCCCCTACCCTCTGAGTCTCTGAGTCTCCCCTACCCTCTGAGTCTCTGAGTCTCCCCTCCCCTCCACCTCCACCTCCTGCTGCTCCTCACTAAATTACTCCATAACGCATTTGCAGCAGACGCTTATGTTCTTCATGACCTTCCCATCTCCAGACGCCTCACTGCAGGCCAGGAACTCACACTGCTGAACGAGGCTCCCGACACCTCCACAGTCCCAGCATGCATTACTCTCTCTGACAGCTTTCAGCTCCCAGTACTTTCACTCCACCCTCCCTCGCCTGTTTATCTGCTCTGTCATCTATGAGAGTCGCTGGTGGACACCATGAGCGTGTCAATAAAAACGAGGGGATTTAGCTAATCTTTCTTATCTGATTTATTTGCATTATGTCTCCACTAATTGCACTGCATAGATGTCCCGAGGTGAAGAAGAAGACAACAGTCATGATGGGAGTCCTTTGCAGGGATACCTGAGTATGAAAGGGTTAATCATGTCTTATGACGCAGCTCAAGGGCACAAATCCCACTGAAGCAGACTGAAGCAGCACTGAAGTAGCACTGAAGCAGTACAGCTCTTACCTCCACATATAGAAGTGGGAAAATCCCGATTTTGTCTCCCAACATTCCCTCTGCCCAGTTCTCGTCCACCCTGCGGATAACGGTGAGGATATCATCCTGTGGGACAGAGGAGAGGCGTCAATTTGACAGCAGTCATTCACACAGACAGACAGTGTGTGTGTGTGTGTGTGTGTATGTGTGTGTGTGTGTGCGTGTGTGCATGTGTGCATGTGTTTGGGAGGGGGGGGGCACCAATAAACACAGACCTACACACACATGAAAAAGGAACGCACTGTTATCTACTGATTCAGAGACCTCCACAGGGCTCTGGATGTTCTATGATTCATGATGAAATATGGTTCAGATGCAGTCAAACTCATTGCCATAACACTAGGACAGTGGCATTACAGTCTAGCTACTGACTCAAGTCCTCTCCGTTACTGTTTATTGAGAGGTATGATACAAAAAAAAAAATAAATCAATGTTTTTATTTAAAAAAAAAGAAGAACATCATGTCATTCACTTGGTATGTTACAGCCCAACAGGTTCAGTTTTAGAAGCAGTGGAAGTTTGAGTCTGTGCGCACTGCTTGTTTCACAGAGTCTGCTGACAGATGCAGCGCACCTCCAAACGTCAACATGTCAAACACTGAGACCCGAGTTCCAACCTGACAGGGTTCAGCCTCCTCAACCAGCTCAGTCAATGCCATGGAAACAGTCATTAAAGGAACCCATGGAAACAGTCATTTAAGGTATCCATGGAAACGGTCACTAAAGGTGTTAACTGCTGTTTTGATGTACACTGCATGTTCCTAACTCAGCCATCCTAAGGTTTTCTTTTTTTTTCTCTCATCTGCTCTTCCACGCCTAATTTGAGCTGGACGATCCATACTGGGTATACCATGTACCTCTGACTGTAAAATTATAACAGGCTGTTCAATGCTGCCCTTATTGATCATTGTTCACTTTTAGACACAAGAATGAAGGGAATTTTGCTTTTCTGAGCATTGCGTGTACAGTATGTATTGTAAACTTTTATCACTGGACAGTTGTTTTTTTTTCTCTCATGCCGATGCTCAATAACTAATACACTTGCTTTGCACTCTGCACATGAGTAATGTGTCACGTGCACTGCTTCATGCGCACCTCTTCACGTGCACTGCTCCACGTGCACTGCTGACTGCTTCACGTGCATTGCATGTATCTGGCTTGTGAGTCCTGCGTGTTGGCCCAATCACAGGAATAAACCACAGCACATTGTAAAGGTGCATATGCTTTTTTGCTAAGAGAAAAGAGAGCTGATGACCATGATGGCGCAGAAGAGGCTGCAGGAGATGGGGTTGGCAGAACACACAGGGAACTGCTACTGGCTCATTCACTATGCCTGCTTACAGTCCAGAGGGACAGAGGATGAGAACCTCATCCAAACACAGGCTCATAATTATGACATCATCACTACGCACCCCACTACTCTGCTGTGGTATAACTCAACCACTCACTCCAGGAAATGTGTTTAGTAAGTAAATGAAATAATTTCTTACTATGACAGATCCCACAATAGAGTGTGTGAATGAAAGGATAAAACAACCCAGACAACCATATCCATCAGTCGGGCTGCAGAACGGCTCGGCCAGAAAAAGCTCAAAAAAGATGATGTGGACATGGGGAGCAGACAGAGCGGGAGTCTGGAGGGGAGGTGAGGAAAGAGGTGACACAGAAACCTGGTGTCTCTCCGACCTTCTCTCAGAGATCGCTGCTAATGAAGCGCTCAGGGAGCTGAACCAACGTCTCTGTCTCTCCCTGCGCCACGAGGGACGGCGGCCAACGAGCCGGACCCCCGCTAGATTTATTACAAACAGGCAGAACCGGGCCAGCCCACAGAGAGAGGCAGCTCTCCACCTTCCCTCTGAAAAAGAACAATGAAAACCAGCCCCAAAAAAAAAAGAGGAGCGTCTCTTCCTACGGGCCCAGTGTGCGTTCCAAGGCTTTGGCAGGCAAGACACAATCACTGCAGGCTTTTAATGAGTCATCCCTGCCCTTTCTCCCAGTGCCCGGGAATGCTCACACTGAGGTTAATCTACGGCGCCTCCCGCAGGACCGTCATGGCACAGCGGCCCCATCGACCCCGACCTTCCTTTGACAACACTACCTGAAATGGACTGATTCCTCCACACCAGCCACACAAAGGAATCCTGCTGTGTTCGGGGTCAACTTGGCAGGGCTCCGCCAGGCCCAGTCTCAGCGGTGTGTGTGTGCGTGAGCAGCATGGCTCTGGAACCCATGCCTTTTCCTGAGTATCAGCAGTGGAATAATAGGAACAATGTGAAACTGAGAGCCAGCATCCACTTCCTGTGCCAATATCCATGCTGTCACAACAGCCATATCACTTTCATAAAACTCACCCATCCACAAATACCATTACAGATTCAGAGATATGACAGACAGCTACATTCAGATTTGGTAAATTAAGTGTTAAAAAATATGGTTCAAAATACATGTGTTTTTTTTAAGTCTCTCGAGTATGGTAACTCCAGCTGAGATCTTAAAAATGACAGACGCTCTCCGCTCAGCGCCTGGAGACGTCAAGGAGCCTTAGTGCTCCGATCGCGCAACACAAACATTTTTTTCTCTGGTTCCTTTACTCTGCGCCAGCTGCGCTTCGTGGCGAGGAGAGTCTCTTTCAGCTCATCCAGTATTTCCTCCAGGGAGAACGATGAGAGGGAACAGAGAGAGCCGGATCAAGAGCGCCTTTTCCGTTCACGCGCTTCAGGCGCGCTCGCCATTCAGCGCAAACAGGAACAGCGAATCCTGCGCTTTGGAGCTGAAACGGACCAGCTCGAGGAATACAAATGAGGTGAGGACGCGAGAGGTTCACAGCCCAACGATCAGACGAACCGCGCGCATTCCCCTCCCCATTGGTCATGCGGGTAACGGGGCAGAGCGAAGCAGCAGCTGATGGATTCGACTCTGTGGGAAAGTGATCTCTCTGTTCCAGCGTTTCGTCTCCGACATAATTACACACATTATAGAGATTTGGCTACCTGGAAATTGGCTCCTGAATGCGTAATGCACTCTCTCATCGCCGCTGTCATTGTCGCTCCTAGACTTGGGCAAATTTGAAAGAAGATGACAAGATGTTCTATTGGGTTTCGCCCGCAAAAGACTGCAGGGTATAATTTAAATTTCATCTGCGGAATTGACCTCACTCGCACAAGAGAAAGGTCTGGAAAATGACAATCAGCTCCAATGTCGTGCGCAATATCAACCGAGCAAGTGAGATGAATAGAATTTGCCGTGAACTATGATAAATCACTGTCCGTAGTTCACAGAGAAAAAAGAAAAACGCAATTAGATGAAGCAGGACCCTGTGGGAGCGGATTTGTATTCGTAAATCACCATCTGTACACATGAGAAAATGTCTTATACTCCATTACAAAGCAAAGGCAATAGCCACACCAGGCCTGCTTCGTCTTCCCTGCTTCTGATTGGCTGCTGTATCACTGACAGCTTATGATCAATAAAAGCAGACAAAGCCTCGTGCTCACAGTCTTGTACCCAGAGATTTGTACATCCTATAAGGTTCATAAATGTTGCATGCTTTTACAGTGAGATTCATAAGTCAATTTTTAATGATGAAGTTTCATACTTGAACCAAGGAAAACATAAATGAAAACTTTTGGAAAACCAGATCCACATTTGTATTGTCAAGTCTAGGGCATTTTCTGCACTTTTGTAGGCTTCGTTTCCCATTTTGTGTGAACCTCTGAAGGTCTGTGATGTCACCCAGACCAATCAAAAATCTGTTTGCTCTGCCCTTCAAACCACATGTTGACATTTTAATATACAGCAGGAAGGGATCTATGGGCTATTTCTGATTGACAGATCTGGCAGTCCCTAGATAGTTGTAATATATCCCTATATATCCAGCCATTTGGCTATGCGCTGTTATCTGGATGAAAGTATAGTCTCTATATATCATTTATACAACCAAAAAAAGAAAAGGACAAAGTCACTGTGGCGAAGCCTACACAAAAACCAGCACAAGAAGTCAACCACAATCCACTGAAAAGCAAAAATGTTTGGCTGAAAAAGGCTGTTCTTTTGTTTTGAGAAAATCAGAAATCATTTTCATTTTGGAGAAGGAACTGACAAGAGATAAATATCTCAGCATGAGAACATTAGAGACTTTCTCTAATGTGCCAAACTTAGGAGAAATCGCTTTTTTAATAATTATAACATGAACATTTCATACTGTTATATGCTGCTAAAAAGCTTCAGGATGAGTCAAAACAGGCCTCAAAATGCCCTGCTGCTGACCTGAGGAGGTCTGAGAACCAGAGGAGAGGGTGCACAGGAGACTCACACAGGAGGCAGCACTAATCCACAGTGAAAGGGCAGAGCCATGCTAAGAGACTCCCAGAGGGAGCTACCCGCTAAACACTCTTCATTGGTCTGGGTCAGAGACAGCCGGGGATGGATGTTCTGTGGGATGGAGTGAGCGATGGGCCCGTGAGCGCTGGGGTGGTAATGAACTGCTCTATTAGCCCACCTCTTCTACAGAACCACAGCTCAGCACGACAATCAGCCAATCCCAGCCATCAATAACCGCCAGGCACTAAAGAGCTGTCCTCCCCTCTCTGTCGCTGTCATAAAGCACAGCGCGACCTTGTACATCCCAAAACTGAAACATACTCAAACTCAAAAAGTAAGAGTTCACACAAAGAGTTTTCAGTGATTGAATGGGTGAGTGAGTTTTTAGAGGTTGCCAGGTCCTGTAGTTAGAGGCAGAGGAACTCACTGTGTTCAAGTCCAGGTTTCTGTAGATAAATTGTGGGTTTAGTAGAGCTGAATGGTTTATTCTTGTCATTAAACGTTCTTCTGTTTTCATGATTTATCACTAAATGGACAATCAAATCTGTATGAAAGCAGATGTAGCATTTGGACCTACGCCTGATCAAGATCCTAACTGAAAAATAGGATCACGGAATGGAGATGAGTCACAGGTGAATTCACCTTGCACTGACATATATTTTGTTTTAAGCGAAAAATGATGTCTGTGTTTTTGCTGAGTTCAGCGCATTGCTGTGTTCCTGACTGTAAAAAGAGGTAAACTAGCTCAATGGCTGTCTCTGCTACAACTGAACTGGTCCTCTTTAAACAAACAAATGAACATTACTCTTTTTGTTCTTAGATGTGGCCTAGACTGCGTATACAACACATGCCAGTGTAAACCCCAGTGGAGAAGAACGGGAGAATAAAAAGTCTATCAGGATTTACTGTGAGGTAGTTGCGATGCCAGATTTATGAATGTATATATTTATAAAGCGCATTGTTTGCACTTTATGCGATCATAAATCTCTGCTTATTTTTGCTATCTATGCCTTTTGTAAGTTTTTTATTTCTGTGGTTTGAGTGTGAGTTCTCCTGTTGTGAAGCATGCCAGTCCTGTGTGAGGGTGTTTCTGTATAACACCTATATAATAAGTTATGACATGTTAATAAAGGTGTTATCCATGTGTTGTGAAAGATTTATGAAATTATACATAATATAAACTGTGACCAAATTACATTCCATAAACATGGATTTCTGGGAGTTGCTTTAGTGCTGTTCAGTAAGAAACAGATCAAAAATGGACAAAAAATAAGACATCTAACATTTTTCAGTATCCAGGGTGAAGCAAAACGAAAGGACTGCATCCAGTTTAAATTATTTTTGTGGAAGCAGACCTAAACTCCTGAGCACCAAACACATTCTGCATTTTCAATGACATACAACAAAGAAAAGCTTTAAAAATGTGCACTGCACTGCAGAGATGCTGGTAAGTATTATTTTTCAGACTTTTAGGTTTTGTATTTTAAGCCTACAGGAGAAAGCAGAACTTTCCTTACTGGTATCACTATATAACTCTTTCAAAGATTTCAAATATGTTTGAAAAGCTATATATAAAATGCAAAAATCATCTCCAGCAGATATACTCTTTGAGTCATTTTTCCTCAAAGTCTCTTGAAATAGACCCATATTATACTTTATATTGCATAGCAACAGTTTTAACGATTGACTGTTGACAGGCAGACTGGGCTGTGTTTTGTATTAGCTGAAGAATTGTCAAAAGAGAATTTTACATTTTTTAAAATGCTGATTGGACTAAAACATGGCTGAAGCATCAATTTTATCAGGCTGACGGGATCTTTGATACAAGCTACCCTGTGTAATTAAGCTGAGCGCTTCACTGAGGAACTTGTATCAGGAGCTGGGCTGAAAGTGAGCATGCTTTCAACAACGGTAAGAGAGAGAGAGAGAAAGAGAGCATGAAAATGAAAAGTGAAACTGTGTGTGTGTGTGTGTGTGTGTGTGTGTGTGTGTGTGTGTGTGTGTGTGTGTGTGTGTGTGTGTGTGCGTGTGAGTGCGTACGTGTGTGTGCGTGTGTGTGTGTGTGTGTGTGTGCGTGTGAGTGTGTGCGTGTGAGTGTGTGCGTGTGTGTGTGTGTGAGTGTGTGTGCATGTGTGTGTCTCTAAAGAGAGAGAGACAGATTGAGAGACAGAAAGAGAGAAAGCAGGAAAGCGAGAGAGAGCTCATGTCTGTCCAAGTGTGAAAGAAGCTGGATCTATCTGTAAATCAGGGATGAGCAGGAGAGTGGTGGCGAAGAGGTGAGAAGCTGCGACTGGATAAAGGCAAATCCCTCCTGAGAGACTCGGCCACACAGTACACCACATTCTGTAGAGTCAAAACCGCCTTTCTTAATGATTCATGCCATAAAATTGACATGTCAGTTAACGTATGAGCATTTTGGCCCCAAAAGTACATTTTCTGACTTCCTCCTAAAAAACGCCCATGCGCTGTGATATCCTGCGTATATCACAGATATCCTGTAAAAGATCTGGAGAAAATGAGGGGCCATTATTTCTCCAACTCCTTTTGTGAACTGCAATGTCACCACAAGAAATGTAGGCTGGAGTGAGGTCTTTGAGAAACATTCGGCACAGAGGCGGCCTACCTTAGTGAAAGCCAGGCAGTCCTTGTCCTGGTCCTTGTCTTTGACCTCGAAGTCGTACAGAGCCTTCCCCTGGGGCGGAGTCTGGGACAGGGGCTTGATGCACTGGATGTAACTAGCCGGGAGGAAACCATGGCTACCGTTCAGCTCCCCGTGGTACCAGTTCTCATCCACCTTGCGGCGCAGGATGATGATGTCACCCTTGTTGAACTTGAGGTCGCCGGGCTCCTTGCCCTCGTAGCTGTAGAGAGCTTTCCCACATGGCAGCTGAGGAACATTCTGGAAGGGGACAGGAGTGAGACGGTCACTCACGGCTATGTCTCACAATGCTAACAGAGGGTCTAGCACTGCCTGACTTTCCAGTTCCTGGACATCTCTGTGACATATGAGGACACAATGCATTTTAAGGGATCTGAGCTGATTTGTAGAGAAACATTCAAACCTCTCTGTATATGAAACTAAGGATCAACTTAATGTTTTTTGCTTAGAATGACAGTTTTCTGTGCTTTCTAAAGGTATAGTTTTCATTACCAGCTAAGTCACATGAATTACTCTGCTGTAAATGCATGGTCATATCCTACAGCCATGGTGTATTTAACAATCTGTTTAAGCTGAAGAATGTGACTTCCCACAAGACACCACACACCCCCACTGCTGGGTAATTATATGAAACACACAGTCCTGTTTAAGAGCTACTAATTAGGCTTAATTAATGAAATGACTCTCCTGTAAGAGACCAGCCTCTAGGGCACATAGAAGGAGGGGCAGCTGGGACTACAGACACAAATAGTGCATCTGAACCACACACACACACACACACACACACACACACACGCACACACTCACACACACACACACACACACACACACATGCATGAACATGCACACAGCACACATACACACATGCATGAGTATACACACACACACATCCATGCACACACACTTACACATAAATATCATTAATAGTATCATTGTCTATGTTGATTATAATATGATTGTCTAACTATTGTACAATTATTATCTTCATTTTGTCTTTTGAAATAAAAATAAATCCCAAATCTGGAGTCTGCACCACCACATTACTCATAACTCTGAAGGTGAACCACAGCTCTTCTGGAGAATATCCACCCATCGCTTCAGTGATGTGTCTGCAGACCAGCAGGTCTCTGGAGTGAGCGTTGTTTTAAAAAAAAGAGATGTTTTCCCCGTTCCTCACCTCTGTGCAAGGGTGAATGTGCCACAGCCACAGGCTGCTGGTAACTCATTAAACATGAAAAGGCCTTCTCTTTTCTCCTCTCTCTTTCAATAGAAAAAGAAGCAACAGAGAAAATGGCTCTTCATTACCTTTTCATGACTGCAGGGGTGAAAACAGAGCAAAAGTGAACGAGAGAAATGAGAGAGGGTGGCAGGAGGGGGCACGGGGAAGTCAGAGGAACGAGGGAGGTGAGGAGAGATGGAGAGGGAGAGGAGGAGAGGAGGGGTGGAGGAAGGAGGAGAACACAACCACGGGGATGACGGATTAGGGGTGCGGGGAGCTAGCGCTGGAGCGTCGGTCGCCTCATTACACACGCATCATTATGCTGTAATGTGCAGCACATTTGTTTGGGACTCCATTAGCAGTGCTCCAGGGGACAGCCACGCAGAGCTGGGCCAGCCGTGCTGCAGAGGGATGGGCTCAGGCAGGGGGCAGCGACCGAGCGCCTCACCTGCCAGCCTCGTACCTGTCTCATATGAGCCTAGAGAAAGCAGTGCAGCTCAGAGAGAAAATGGCAGGTTTATACCTCTCTGCTATAAGCCTGGTGAAAGCAGTGCGGTTCAGAGTGATAGTGCCAGGTTTATACCTCTCTCTGTAAGCCTGGTGAAAGCAGTGCAGTTCAGAGTGATAGTGCCAGGTTTATACCTCTCTGCTATAAGCCTGGTGAAAGCAGTGCAGTTCAGAGTGATAGTTACAGGTTTATACCTCTCTGCTGTAAGCCTGGTGAAAGCAGTGCAGTTCAGAGTGATAGTGCCAGGTTTATACCTCTCTGCTGTAAGCCTGGTGAAAGCAGTGCAGTTCAGAGTGATAGTGCCAGGTTTATACCTCTCTGCTGTAAGCCTGGTGAAAGCAGTGCAGTTCAGAGCGATAGTGCCAGGTTTATACCTCTCTGCTATAAGCCTGGTGAAAGCAGCGCAGTTCAGAGTGATAGTGCCAGGTTTATACCTCTCTGCTACAGGCCTGGTGAAAGCAGTGCAGTTCAGAGTGATAGTGCCACCAAAATTAAACTAAATATATCTTCTTACAAAATACAGAATATCTCCTAAACAACTGCATCAGTCAGATGTAAAGTAGTGACGGCTGACTGGGTTGTTTTGCAAGTTGTAGAGAGGCATAAACCACACAATAAAATGAGCTACGGATATCTCACATGGAATACATGCATGCAAATTGATATCTGAAGAATACATATATTTGAAATACTGGCCCTCGCTGCTAGCGCAGCGCTGAGTGCATGTTCTCCAGGGGGCATTTCCCCCTGTCTGACTGTGACGAATGGAGCACAAACCACAGGCCTCTCCCGGTGGTGCTGCTCATGTGGGCTGGCTGCATTCAGGTGGAAACTGAAATGTGACTCAATGCGCGTTCTGTGCTTCCGGCACTATGTTCACGCCACAGGGAAACTCTTTTTAAAGATACGGGTTAAAACTGTCATTACAGCACATTACAGCAGTTTCCTGAAGACTGCAGGCATGGAGACTGCTGAGACAGCTAGGGCCAGGAGACTGTGTGCGTGTGTGTGTGTGTGTGTGTGTGTGTGTGTGTGTGTGTGTGTGTGTGTGTGTGTGTGTGTGTGTGTGTGTGTGTGTGTGTGTGTGTGTGTGTGTGTGTGTGTGACAGAGAGTGAGAGAGAGAGAGATTGTGTGTGTTTGTGTGTGTCCGTGTGTGGTTAGGGATTTGTATGTGTATTAGTGTTCTGTGTGTGTTCAGTCAGTATGTGTGTGTGTGTGTGTGTGTGTGTGTGTGTGTGTAAAGGCCCATTTGACTCATCCTGTAAAAGATGTTGCACGATGATGAAAGTCTGAACATTGACATGTCAGTGACAGCATGAATATTTCTCACATAAACGAGCGTTTTATGAATTTAATGAACTGTCCAAATGAGGGGGCGGGGTTTCTGCAGCTGGTTCAGTGAACTCCCACATCACCACCCTCTGCCTCTGTTTAATGAGCGTGTAAGAAACTCAGGAAGTTAGTTTGGGCTCGAGTAAGCCATTAATGGATTGAGCGGTTTGGATTTTTCCCCCGTTTTGTATTTTGTCAGACAGTAATGGCTACTTTAAAAGTCATTATTGGTGAAATTACAGGGAAGAGGCGGAAACGATTTCACTGGAGTCCTGAGTATACCGTTTAGCACTGCATTCACAAGATGATATCTGAAGAGCCATTTAGCCAAGTTTTGAGTTTGAGTTTTACTACTTCTATCTCTGGCCTGATATTAACTATTAGTTTGCCTAATTTAACCCTAACACCATAGGTGTGGTATATACTCTAACACCGCAGTATGAGAGGGGTCACAGCTGGTCTAAGTCTGAGATGTTTTACTGAGCAGTGCGACTCAAAAGCGCCTACATCTTCCCTTCTATTTTCACATTTTAAAACTGTAATGTAATCCATTTGTGCAGTATGCTTTACTGATGAAAATAGTAAAACAGTAAATATCCATCCAGAGAAGACACCTGTAACCAGGGCAACTCAAAGCACCACTATTTCCAGTATATTCCGATGTTAAAGATTTACTAAAGCAATTCTGGTTGTGTACCTGATATCCAGGTATACCTTAATCTGTGACTGACTTTTTCTTAGAGGCTGGGCTTGAGGCACAGTGAACTTTTCCCCTTTCAGCCTTTAGACTCTGTATTATTGTGTTAATGACTGGAATGCCCAGAGCAGGTGCATTGTGGATATTTTGTAAAATGTTGGTAAAAAGCATTGGTGGGGTTGGGTACTAAGGACAGGGCTACCCACTGCAGTCCCAATGCAGAAAGCTCCAGGCTGCAGCCAGGCCTGAGGCCTCAGACTGCCGATTGGGCTGATCCACCCCAACGCTGGGGGGGAATAGTGTCACAGTCCCGCAGATTGGGCTGATCCACCCCAACGCTGGGGGAATAGTGTCACAGTCCCGCAGATTGGGCTGATCCACCCCAACGCTGGGGGGGGAATAGTGTCACAGTCCCGCAGATTGGGCTGATCCACCCCAACGCTGGGGGGGGAATAGTGTCACAGTCCCGCAGATTGGGCTGATCCACCCCAACGCTGGGGGGGGAATAGTGTCACAGTCCCGCAGATTGGGCTGATCCACCCCAACGCTGGGGGGGGAATAGTGTCACAGTCCCGCAGATTGGGCTGATCCACCCCAACGCTGGGGGGGGAATAGTGTCACAGTCCCGCAGATTGGGCTGATCCACCCCAACGCTGGGGGGGGAATAGTGTCACAGTCCCGCAGGGAGCACCGGCTCACTGACCCAAATAACAGAAACTGGGCCCAGCAACTGAGTCAACACTCAGAACAGTGAGACACACAAGGAAGGATGGCAAACATGAGAGTTCAGCGATAATATGTTTTCATCAGGGTCAGGGGTTTAACAGAGGTCAGTGAGCCTGGAGGTACAGCACTATGTGGACACTGGACCTTCTATGGACACACACGGGGTTGTGTGGTCATGTTCTGGTTTTTTATTGACAGTGTTAAAAATGCTGAGATGTTGAGCCCCCTGTTCACCTTCCGCAGGGCAGACAGGCTGAATCTGGGCTGATTTCACACACTGTGACCTGTGAATATTACCCAGTGCCAAAGCGTGCTAAGCCTCTCTGAGCTAAGGACAGCACAATGGGCCGGGCTGATCTGAGAAAACCCGTCTCACCAGCCTGAGAGGGAATTCAATAACACCAGACTGGGGGGGGGTTAACAGCACGGTGCGTACACAATATTACAGGACTTTTAATAAAGCAGACAGGGCCTTCTCCAATCAGCACTCTGTTTGTCGCCATGGCGAAACCGCAGATCCAATAAAGGAGCTCGTATCAGGACGCATCATCGCCTGCCCTCCGAGCCCTGAAAGCAATAAAGACAGAGTCTGCCCGCGCGCGGCGCAGCTGTTCCCGCGTGAGCCGCCATTCTCAATCACTCCGCCGGCATCTTTAAATATTAATACAGGAGAACCTCCAGGGGGGACCTCTCTGTGTTCACAACACCACCACGGGCAGCGCCTCTGAGAGGGGGAGGGGCCCCGTGACCCTGCCTCTGAGAGGGGGAGGGGCCCCGTGACCCCGCCTCTGAGAGGGGGAGGGGCCCCGTGACCCTGCCTCTGGAGGAGGGGGAATGTGGGAATAGAGGGAGGAAGGGAGATAGAGAGAGAGAGCGCGAGAGAGAGAGAGAGAGGAAAGGTAGAGGCACACACACACACACAGACACGTGGGAAGCTGCTGTCTCCCCCTCTCTCCTGCCCTGATGGGACATTAATAACGGCCTTGTTTAATTCCTCATAATTCGGTTCATTAACTGCCAGGAAATAGTTTCCAGTCCTTTAACAGCACGGCATAAAGCAAGTCTTACTGCATTGCGTTTTTACTCTACCTGTGCTCGGAGTGAAAAGACACACTGCACGTGATTTCACACTTAAAGATCAAAAAACCCTTGCTGGCACCGCACCATTAGCATAAACGTTTATTTAAAGCAGGAAGATATGATTACAAACAATGACCTCACCGCTTTAAAACTACAACAGCAATCAGGCTGTTTCCTTACAGACTTACAGACTGTGATTCATGAGCGTTAGAATGGGACAGTATGGAAGCAGCTGTCCTCCACATACACAGTGTAAATATAGCATGCTAAATTACAATCAGTTATTCATTACTCCTGTTAAAAATTACGAATATCCCGATGAAACCTCATCCTTTTTTTCTTAAAGACGTTTCAGACGACCCCATTTTACCTTTCGCCCACTGAACCAGTTTTCTCCACAGGTATAAATCTGTTCTTCACATGAGACCTTAAACCAAAGTCGTGACTCAAAGCAAAGATCCCAGAGTGCTTTTAAAAAGAGAGGGGGTGTTAAACCCAGACTCCTGGCTACCTACGCAGCTCCTTTATATCTGATTGGCTGTACTGTTCCGGTCCACGCCCACACTGTTTCCCCGGGTCACCATGGCAGAAGAGTTCTCAGTCGCCATCCGTGGTTAAATAAAGGCTAAAACCAAAATCGTCACCCTCTGGACATTAACTATTTTTAGGCATTACCCCCACCTCCCAAACCCCATCTCCACATGTATTAATTTATTCTGTATGAATCCATCAACATCCAAAGGAAGATATCAACAAGTCTGAGATCAGACGCATCCAAAACGACCCAAAAGCGACGCGCAGCTCAGCCACTCTGTCTGCCCCTTGGAAAAACGAGTCATGCAGAGAGAGGTTTAGTGGAATGCAGGCAGAATGCGAGGGTTGTTTTTCGGAATGTTGATAGCGTTCCTCAGGGCTGAGATTATGCTGTGAGTGCAGGTCCTTACAATGCCACTCTACATCAGGAGTAAAACCTCTTTCAGATGAGCTTAACAGAGGACAATAGCTGTGTGAGCCTGACAGCACAATCAGATGTGTTACCATCTACCTGTATATCGGAAAACTCTACAAGCACAGGCACAGATCAGAGTGTGAGCTCTGCGATTAGGGGTTTGAGTCTCAGTCACACCATTGCACATACAACAGTCGGCTCAGCTTATTCATAGGGGGCAAGCAGGCTATTTCCATTGCTCTCTAGCAGCCACACCTGGTCAGACCATGCAACTGCAAGTACACAGACAGAGAGTATGCTGGCCTCATCATCCACTGACAACATGGATAGAATGTAATTGGTGATGCATCTGCAGTGTGTAAAGAGGTGAGGCCTCAGGAAAGAAGTGAGTTCAAGTAGAGGAAAATCTGGGAAAAAAATGTGCATGCAACCTGTATATCTGACAACTCAATCTTCTGTCACATCTGATTGGCCACACAAGCCCTTTGCATTCCCATCACACCGTTCATCACAGAATACTGAGTTCTGAGCTGACACACAGTGGGGTGCGAAAGTCTGAGACTGCTAGTGGAAGTGCTTCTATTTTGCATTATTTTATAATTTAATACAACATTTTTCATTACATATTATACTAACAATTTCAGTGAAAAGCTGAATCTTTAAAAAATGTACATGAATTTCAGAATGTCTTAGTTTTCAGTATGTCCCCCTTAATATTTCTTCTTCATTTTAAAATATTTCAAAATCCTTAAACACTCTGTTTATTTCCAGGTTTACATGAAAATGCAGTGGGGTCTCAGACTTTTGGACCCCACTGTACCTGGTTAAATAGAGTTAAAGTATAATTAAAATATGGATGCAGCATATTTCTTGATATAAATGAACAACAAGCATTAGCCTCTCCAGTTCGGTAAATGGCACAAATAGAAAAGGTAAAACCGAAGCTTTTAACATACAGCACTCAGCAGCACTGACTCTCATAAAGAGCAGAGTAAACGGCGGGCCAGAGCTCAAACATGCTTTTAGCGATAAATTGAAAATGTGTTTTCCTGTGAGTGAGTGAGTGAGTGAGTGAGTGTCACCCCTTTCATTCAAGCTACAAACAGCATTATATTTCAAAGCAGCACCTCAGGTCAGCTGCTTATGCACAAACTTCCCTGTGTGTTAGCATCAGTCATGTACCGCTAATGGACGAGCTGAGTATACAGTCTGAGGAGGTGAGCATGCTATAACTCCAAAGCCCATATGTATTAATGGTTTAAGGATAATAGGTGGGTGTACAGTCTGAGGAGGTGTGTATACTGTAACTCCAAAGCCCATATGTACTAATGGTAATAAAGCTAATAGGTGGGTGTAGTGTACATGGTCAGATTTCACAGATTAGCATACAGTAAACACTCACAGCATTTCATGTTGGTGTTAGGTTGATGTGAGCTCTCTCCAAACAGAGCTGCACACAGACTGCACACTGCGGCTCCTGTGAATGATTGGTTAACGTGTTACAGGATGCAGGAATCTGTGTGCTTCTGCCAGGTAGGAGAGAGCACACCTGGTAACCTGTCCGGCCCTGCTTCCTTTAGGAGCCTCCAGCTCCTGAATACCTGTGCGAGCAGAACCTCGCCCGCAGCAGGCTGAGCACGCACAGTACCTGGGCGAACAGAGTCACGCCAAACAGCAGCAAGCTGGTCTACCCCTCCTGTTGCTATAGGAGCCATGTGCGCACATTTGAGCCACGAATTTGGAATAAATTCCCGGGGCAGTGACCTCAAACTGCCTGAGCGCATTTGTTTTCTGAGCGAGTTTTATGTTCCCACTCAGGCACACTTCCACCCTCGCTCCTGTCAGCTGTTTGCAGTGTCCTCCTCCTCCTCTGTCCGCGTATCTCTGCTTCTCTGAGCAGATTTTACACTCCATGGCCAAGACAATATCATCCGCTACTGTGGCAATGTGTTCCTCCTTTGTGCCAAACTTGGTCAGAACTAAATATCAGAAATGAGAATATTTAATACTGCTTTTAATTTGAGTTGGTCGTAAATGCATGGGGTTATTCTGACTGAGAATGTACGTCTTTGCCATTGTGGTTTAAGAGTTTTAATCCCAGAAACATTTTCCACACAAAAAATTGGCTCACCCCCACTGTCTGGTCACCTGACTATCCCTCCACATCTGACTGGTAGCACAATCCCTCGCATTCCTTACATTGATTCCCCCAGGTCTTTGCTGCAAATGGGAACAGAGTTCTCAGCTGACCTGCTTAAAAAAATGAATGCTGGAAGCACTGAGTAAACTGAAGCTGCTTTAATAAGGAGCTTAAATTTGATGAGCCAGCAAACATAATGGAAGTATGCATTATTATTGTCTTTTCATGAATACATGAAAGAATATTTTCCATGCATGTTGTATATATTTGAGTTTTGAGAGGTTATCTTGCTTTGCTTCCAGCAAAACAAAGGCACTGTCAGCCTGACTGCTTTGAGACATGACGAACACCTAATCCACAGCACCTTGGGGATAGGAAAATGTTTCCCTTTGTCTTTCATGAGAGGAACACCAGAGAAGGCTTAAATAGATGTTAATTCATTCTCAGCCATGTGGAAAGCAGGATGTAATCCAGGCCTCAGTCTGTCTGATGATGGAATGGTGCTGTATGGCGGGCGTGTGCATTTCAGATAACGTCAGTTTCTCTGAACCTGGAGGCAAACCCGTGCCCACCACTTTTTTGCCTGTCAACCATATTCTCTTACATTCTCATGAAAAAAGGCCCAGTCAGTATGCACATCAGCTCAAGTGCGCCCCCTTTGGTGAGGGTATGACACCCACCGATCCACTGCTGGAAGCCTTTAGAGAGGTGCTTATTGCCTGACACATTTTTTCTTTTCCCTCTTATTTTCACTTTTGAAAGACACTTCCAGCAATCAAGAGCCTGCTTTAAAAACCCACTATGGCTTCGCGCCCACCTGTTTCCTGTTTCCTGTTTCCTGTTTCCACAGGAAATGACCTCAAATTTCCCAGCAGTCCATCATACATCTCCACATCCAACCCGGACTTTGAGGAGACGCTGTTGGGGGTTTTGGGATGCCACACTGTGATCTGTGCAGATTCACTGACCTTTGGATCAGCTGGATGACTCATACTCCATTCACCCCTGCCCCATGTCAATGGTCCAGTCCCATCCACCTACCGAGCAGATCTGTTTACCTGCACAGCACCCATGCCTTTAAAAGGAAGTGCTGATTTTTTTTTTTTATTCGTTGAAAGGATGTTGTCGATTTGCCACTTACGTCAATGGAGAATGAGTCATTTTTTTTTCGCGAGTGCTCTTCAGTCTCCCTCGTGTTTACCTCCATCTCAGGATGCGGCCAGAAAACCTGTTAACCCATCAGGCTTAAGTTCAATCCATATCTGCTGATAGACCGTCTCACTCGTACGTCTGCCTGGGAGACGGGCTCTTATCTATGTGGGAGCACTTCACCTGCCCCGCCCTTCCAGAGGATCACCTCGCTTAAATTTTGACTGTAGATCTCTAAGTTTCACTACATCGAATGTATGACCTGCTTAATTATGATGTCCCATCGCCATGGACACATACATCGCCATGGACACATACATCGCCATTTAAAAACCTGATTAATTATTTGCCCTTTGCTGTAAAGAAAAACCGGTTACAACTGGACTCATACACACACTGTTAGTGATAAAAGAACACTGGATATTTAGCTGTGTGTGAGTCATCTTTGGCCAATGAGAGATTTAAATGAGTGAGTGCAGGGCTAAAGCCACCCTCAGCAGTGGCAGATGCTGTAGCCCCCCCAGAATGAATCCTGTCTCGTGTGAAACTGCCATTTACCAGATGCTCATCTCCAGAACGTCTCACATTTTCACACACTATCTGCTACACAGGATTCTCACAGAACTAGCTAAAATACCTTTCTCAAGAGCTTGAACAATGAGCCCTACAAGGGAATTGAACCTGCAACCTCCAAGTGACAAACTCAAGGCCCAGACACTGCACCACATAAATGACTCAATTTAAATCCTTTTTATGCAGACAACTACCCAGAAATTTAGCTTGAATCACAGAAAACATCACTTCTAGCAATCATATAGTAGAAACAACAATTTCATGAGAAAATACAAAAGAGAAACAGGCATCAGAAATAGTTTTAAATAATGCAGATTTGTGAGACTGTAAGAGGAAAGCAGTAATTGTGCAAAGCAGCTCTTTAATGAGCGCATTGAGTCTTTCAATAGCCAGACAAAGAACGGAGACCTTAAACCTTTCAGTCATCAGCAGACAAATCACCCTGTTGTGTTATGATTGTGATGGTGAAATTACTTCCTGAATGAGCGCAATGGCACTGGCGATGGCACATTAAAAAGGGGCTGAGAGGCTGGGTGCCTCCGCGTTATGAGGGTATTTCTAAAGACTCAGACTGATGGGAAATGTAGGCCTGCGTTGTCACACCGCCATTTACTTTAGTCCTCCTGCCTGCAAAATTGCCACCATCCCCAGATTAAAGACAATTTGACATCGACTGCAACCGCCAGAGGAAAGTGCTGCTTTTCACCATCCAAAATCAATAGACACATTTCCACAGAAAAAGCAGGGAAAAAAAAACCATAATAAGTTTCCACAAAAACAGGAGATACTTATGATGAGTCTGACCTTATCACAAGACGAGTATTAAGTTGATTGTTTTCACATTGAGGAAGCAAAAATAAAAAAACAAAACAATAAAACTATAAAACTACACAGCATGGAGTGACAGAATCTGGGCTGCTTTCCAAAAATGAACTCAGAAAAGTCAAATCGTCCAACACTGCTGTGTAATGCAATCAGGGCATTATAGAGATTAGTGTTCAGTGAATTCAATACAGTGATCGCTGCAATCATGCCCCTTTAAGAGCGGGCCCCACCGATAGCTGGAAACACAAGTGCACAAGAGTTATAGAGGAACCTCAGACAGGGAGGAAGTGCTTGTCCCTTCGCCTTGCTTTTGTCATCCGGCTGCTGTAGCATCGGCGGCTCTTCTTCATGGAGCCCGGCCATAAAGCAGGCGCACTGTTGGCGGCGTTGGAGAGCAAAACAGAAGGCAGTCTTCAAGAGGCTCCTCGGAGCATGAGCAAGCATCTATCAGAGACGGACACCGCGCCCAAGGAGAGAGCGGGGGGAAGATGTGGCCGAGTGCCGAGCTGCGAGGAACTCAAACACATTCTCAAACAGACAACACTGAAACCTGCGGGCTGGTGCAGGTAACTGAATGCGACGGACTGGAGACACGCCTGACATCCCACATCATTCCAGATGCCTCTGCAGCAGATTCTGGAATTACACGCTGGAATTGCACCAGCTCCCCAGCTAACAATGTTCCTAGAATCCCAGAATATTCAGAGAACATTTCTCCCAACAAATACGTTTTTCCAGTGTCCTTGATGGTCCCTTGAACATGACCTGCCATGAACCCTGCGCCTGCTTAACGGCTGAAGCTTAGCGAAGTGCGCTTGGCTAGCAATGAAGCTAAGCAGAGCTGGCATTGGATAGCACTAAAGCTAAGAAGAGCTTACTGTTCCAATTTATAAAACAGAAATACATGAATAAGAGATTTTAAGCTTTCAGCTGAAGGGTTATGTTTTAGGTTTACAATTCACAGAGGTTTTAAAGGACACAACACTTCTGAACCCCCTCGGGCTGATTTGTAAAATTCAGCAATAAGTGATTAAAAGCTGAAGCAGAGTCAGCACTAGGTATGGAAATGATTGATTGTGAGGGACGGAGGGGAAGGAGAGGATATCAGAGCTGGCTGTGGTTCAGGGCTGATCCGCCCCAGACCCTGGGGGAGACCTTCACTCTGACAGCTTCTCACACAGTCTGAATCACTGAACCACTTACTGGGCCAAAACCCCATCAGCACTGACCATGACAATCACCATCAACCTCTGAAATTCACTTTCATTCTTTTTTTTTACAGCCATATAAATTCTATTTAACCTGGGCCAAATTTTGGGTTTTGGAGGCATGTCTGGTTGGACTGTGAGTGACTAAGTGAGTGAGTATGTCAGTGCATGACTCAGCAAGTGAGTGAGTGAGTGAGTGAGTGAGTGAGTGAGTGAGTGAGTGAGTGAGTGAGTGAGTGGTGAGTGAGTGAGTGAGTGAGTGAGTGAGTGAGTGAGTGAGTGAGTGAGTGAGTGAGTGAGTGGTGGGGGTGGTGAGTGAGTGAGGTGGAGTGAGTGAGTGAGTGAGTGAGTGAGTGAGTGAGTGAGTGGTGGTGGTGGTGGTGAGTGAGTGAGTGTGAGTGAGTGAGTGAGTGAGGTGAGTGAGTGAGTGGTGAGTGAGTGAGTGAGTGAGTGAGTGAGTGAGTGAGTGAGTGAGTGAGGCAGTGTCAGTCTGGCGGCCAGTGTTGGACTGAGGGACACTCCCTCTTGTTGATGTCAGGAAAAATCAGGGATATCATGTACAAAGCTGAGCCCCCTGTGAACGTTCTAGAAAAATGAGGAGATGACATCATCTACAGCTGTGATAGAGCTGGACTCCGTTTACATCAACAGTCATCTCACGCCTTCTGCTCAGTGCCTTAGGACCTGTTTGCACGCACCGTTCTAGCAATTCTAATCTAATGATTACGCAAAAAAAAAGAGAAAGATTCACAAAAGCAATCACATTTACACTCGGCAGCCAAATATCTGTGTGAACAGCTGACAGCAAGAGAGAGATGCTGCTTAGAAAAAAAAAAAAAAACAATAAACACTAAACAATTTAGAAAATAATAAGCTCATTCTCACAACCAAACACATTATGGAGATGCTGAGGTCTTCGCTGAGCGGTTCTGGAGGGAAGCATTGGAACGAAAAGAGGAGTTTGGCCTCTGTCAGTGACAGGCCTCCCCAGAGCCGGGGGAGGCGGGGGAGGCAGGGGAGGGGAGGGAGGGTGTTGGAGGGGTACAGGGGTGTTCTGGCCAGCCAGAGGCAAAGCAGCAGCTAGCTGGAATCAGCTTCATTTGAGGATTAGCGAATGCACAATGCTAGTCAGATAGTAGCCTCTCTCGTAAGACTCACTGCTACGAGCTACTGACCGCTGTGCCATTACAATGCCCAGCTTCAGAGGTGGTCTTCCCAATTAAACCTGCATTACTACGTCTGACTAATAAAGCCTATGTAGGTGGGACTCCAATCTGAAGTTGTTATTCAGAGCTGTAAAATTCTCTTACAGCTTTTCTGGCTCAGTAATTTAACCAATCAAAGAGTCTCATTTGTCAAGCATTTACATTTGTTTCTATTTACACCTGTTTTTTCTCAGTGTTATGAAACATGGAAGATAAATTTAAAGTAAAAACTAAAGAGTATAAGTATAAAAATCATACTCATGGTGGAAAGGTAAGACAACAGATCT
>CM040761.1:25538744-25618744 GCA_022829145.1 Albula goreensis
CATCTTTTTTCAATACACTCTATGTGACTGATAAATTTGAGCAACTTCTTATGCAACGCATTTTGAAAAACTCATAACATTTCATAAATCAGAGAAGAAGATTATCAAAGTTTAATTATAAAGGATAAATACAGTTGTTTAAGAATTGCGACTCTGAAAAGCAAAACACATTACTCAGAGAGCAGGAAAAACTGCACTGCTGGGAGAGAGAATAGAGGCTCAAGTCAATGGTCCTTATAATTATAATGAACAAATGCTCAAACTGATGAATGGAGCACATTCATTAGCTTTGATTCTGTCGCAAAGCCATATCCAATGCCTTTTAAATCACAGCGCTTTACAACAATGCGTTTCCCATGATCAAGTGCTTTCTGGTGAGTCTTTGTGATGTCATAGAGCATTGCATGTTCTTTCTGTGATTAGGAAGAGGTACAGAATGGCAGATCTGCACGCACATGCACACTAATGTGTGTGTGCACATACGCAGGAACACACACACACACTCACACGCAGGAACACACACACACAATAACACACAAACACACACACTCACACGCAGGAACACACACACACAATAACACACAAACACACACACTCACACGCAGGAACACACACACATACAAACACACACACACAATAACATACACACACACTCACACGCAGGAACACACACACGCAATAACACACAAACACACACACTCACACGCAGGAACACACACACGCAATAACACACAAACACACACACACTCGCACGCAGGAACACACACACATACAAACACACACACTCACACACAGGAACACACACACATATAAACACAAACACACACACTCACACACAGGAACACACACACATACAAACACACACACTCACACACAGGAACACACACACATATAAACACAAACACACACACTCACACACAGGAACACACACACATACAAACACACTTACAAACACACACACGTACATTATCAGGTCTTGTTAGTGAGTGTTACTGTGAGTCCCAAAAGCTAAGCCAACCCAAATAACCTTGCCTGGAGGCTGAACCATGTCCATCCCTATTTATGGGGAATCAGATGTCAGAGCAATGTAATGGAGAATATAAAAGACAATTAAAGTTGAATTAAAGATAGGAATAAAAAGTTATCCAGAGGAAAAAAGGCGTTTGTACAAAGCACAGAGACTGAAGCAGCAAAGCACTTTTAGGAGCCAGACTGATAATTAAATGACTTCTCAGAGGCCCGTCTCCCTCCCTACTATAACCAAACAGGATTAAAAGTTGAAATGGTTCCAGCTACAGCATAATTAATCCTTCAGAATAATTAACAACCATCGCCTTTTCTGTCCGATATATTCTTTTTTTTTCTTTGTTTCTAATCTTGCTTCATAATTGAATCTATTTAAACAGAATCTTTGCAGAGCCTGCCTTTTCAAGGTCTGTATTTAAGGCTTCGGTTATTTCCCTGCGATGGTCATGCATTTATTTCCTACTGAAATCTACTGCTGTTATACTGAAGAGAATCAAACCAGAACCCAGTCAAACATTGACACTCTGGGATTCTGGCGGCAGCATATCTGTGTAGTCTATGTGTGTGGTAGTCAGAGTTTCATTTAGTCTAATTCAGCTCATTAGTGATGGCAGATTGAGGCTTCATGAACCCCATAATGGGTGGAGGTACAGCACTGAGAACTGTCAGTCTCTGACCCGTTGAAGTCAATGTGTTTTTGCTCTCTACAGCAGAAGATCTATAGGGCACTGTTAGCAATTGTCAGCTTTGGTTCAACTAAGACTAAGTCTCCCAGCGCAGCCAATCATGTGGCCAGTCAGACAAGCCACACTCCATCTGCAACTGTGACTTCTGTGAGAGAGACCCAGAGACCCAGAGGGAGGGCCAGCGTGAATCTGAAAGCCTCCGCACCACAAGGTTAACAGACCAACCCAACAAACCCCAGTCTGTGTGTGCAACGTGTCACCATTTTACCGCATCCCCTCACACAGACGCTGGGGGGACAAAACAAGCCTGGTGTTATCATTGTTCTAGTGACTGCTGCATCCATGGGGCCAGGAGATCAGGGGCACCTCACGCCTTACGTGGAATGATCCAGAGATCAGGGGGACCTCACGCCTTATGTGAAATGATCCAGAGATCAGGGGGATCTCACGCCTTATGTGGAATGATCCAGAGATCAGGGGGACCTCACGCCTTACGTGGAATGATCCAGGGGGACCTCAGGGGACCTCACGCCTTATGTGGAATGATCCAGAGATCAGGGGGATCTCACGCCTTCTGTGGAATGATCCAGAGATCAGGGGGACCTCACGCCTTATGTGGAATGATCCAGAGATCAGGGGACCTCCACGCCTTATGTGGAATGATCCAGAGATCAGGGGGACCTCACGCCTTATGGAATGATCCAGAGATCAGGGGGATCTCACGCCTTGTGGAATGATCCAGAGATCAGGGGGACCTCACGCCTTATGTGAAATGATCCAGAGATCAGGGGGATCTCACGCCTTCTGTGAAATGATCCAGAGATCAGGGGGACCTCACGCCTTATGTGGAATGATCCAGAGATCAGGGGGATCTCACGCCTTATGTGGAATGATTAAATCATTTCTGATTAAAACAGCTCATGCTCAGCTAAAGCGAAATGCACCCAGGAAAGTTTGGAGGATCACAGTAAGAGTCCCTTTTTGTTGTAAGAAAATGTTATGATAAGAAAATTCCTGAGGCACTCTTGGAAAATTTTACAGGCCCAAACAAGTTCTGTTCAAAATTACAGAAAAATGCTCTAGACATGTTACATACAAGCTTCCTGCCAGCACCTCCTTGATGATTATCTGTATCCATGGAAATGCAGCGTGATAAAATACATTTTAAGAATAATTTCAATGAAAGTATTGCAATAGAAGATTTGTTAAACAACGCCAGTGTTCCTTACAAATGTAACATGAATGACCATGTTTTCTTTTTTAACTTCAGCTCCAAAATGAACAGCATTGTAAAGCCAGTTCTGTAATGTTTCTTGCAACCTACGGATCATTTTACTGGCCATCTAGACAACTGAACAAATGTACGTGCTGGGAATGTTTTCCGCTAACTTTTTGAGGAATGTCGGGAGAACCCAAAGCCGTTAGTGGAGGAAGGCCTGGCAGAACTCTCTGTGCCTGTCCTCGGGGCCCTGGGACTCGGTTACCTGGGTTTCCATTGTCACGGAAACGCTCCACTGACAGGGATCCAGGGTAAGCTTTAGGAATGCATTCAAGGGAAGTGAGAACTTCACCTCATCTTTCTTCTGCTTCTGTTGCCTGTTCCCTGAAAGCACCTTTCTTTCATCTTTCTGAGCTGCATGACTTTAAAAAGCCCTTAATCTGCCAATTCCGCTACAATGTACAACTACCTGATAGTAATGTGTAGAAACCCAGCCTCAGACACACACACCCACACCCCACCCAGCCTCACGCACACACTAACCCCCCACCCCCACCCAGCCTCACACACACACTAACCCCCCCACCCCCACCCAGCCTCACACACACACTAACTTTTCTTCTCTTGAGACTTAAGTACATTTGACTTGCAGAATCTTTTGTGGATTTGCTCTATAACCTTGAGTTCCATATTCTTGTATTTTTGTGATCTTGGGTATGCCCAATTGTCTTTGAATAATTGAGTCCATTTTAGCAAAATGAAATCGATTAATGCAAAGTTAACCATGAAATTGATTTTCATGTGAACGGCAGTGTTTTCAGAAGAGACTGTCGAAGACAGCTTGGCGCTGAAACACCCGTCATTAATGAATCAATGGGAGGAGTCATAAACGTGTGATTCAGTTACAGATTACAGCGCTCTTAGCCTGAGCATAAATTCACAGACAGCTCTCAAACAGGTAACAAAAAAAGGAGCACAGTATGGCTTGCCTGTGTTTCTCTCTGGGCCACACAAACAGAACAAACCTCATATGTGTAACTCAAGAGCATCACCATCAACATGCTGTTCTCTGCCTGTTTCTAATTCATAGAGCAACCACAACCAATACCAATAGAATAACACCATCAGTTATCAATATTAATGAGGCTAGTCATGTGATGTAACGTGTGAATTCTGGGTGTCAGATGAAGATGGTGAGAATCTGGAGCTGCAGAGGAGTCTGTGATCACAGGAGCGGGAGAGCCAGTCACCCCTGTGCCTCTCACATATGCAGCAGGGCATCACAGTGGTGCCAGTGTCCCTGTGTGCCAGTGACCGTCTGTGCCAGTGTCCCTGTGTGCCAGTGACTGTCTGTGCTAGTGTGCCTGTGTGCCAGTGACTGTCTGTGCCAGTGTCCCTCTGTCCCAGTGACCATCTGTGCCAGTGTCCCTGTGTGCCAGTGTCTGCCTGTGCCAGTGTCCTTGTGTGCCAGTGACTGTCTGTGCCAGTGTCCGCCTGTGTGCCAGTGACTGTCTTTGCTAGTGTCCGCCTGTGCCAGTGTCCCTGTGTGCCAGTGTCTGCCTGTGCCAGTGTCCCTGTGTGCCAGTGTCTGCCTGTGCCAGTGTCCCTGTGTGCCAGTGTCTGCCTGTGCCAGTGTCAGTGACTGCCTGGATAACCACAGTGGCACTAAAGACACAGAACAGCTCCATTACAGGCACTTGAGTATATACATATTTTTGGAGTATTTTCGTTCTCCAACATCTGTTGTCAAACACCTCTTGTTTTCCTCTGCTGCACACCTCTCTCCCCTTTATTATTTCATTGATTTCATTGGATTTATTTCCTCCCCCTTCCCCCGCCAGCCCAACCAGAGCAAGCAGAGGCCATGAAAAGTCTCTGACCACAATCTGCCAAACATTCTGTATTTCTCACTAGCTGCATCCATCATTATGTATGTGCGCCTCCTCCTCCTCTCTCAGCACAGAATGAGACTGGAATAACTTTCAGGTGTTTTGTGGGAAACCTTGAGAAACTTTTCTGCCCAGAGATGCCTCCCCATCCAGAATATGTAATGATAATACATGACAAACACACGGGAGGTTATTCTGGGACAGGGGTAAATTTAAACACTTTACACGATCAGAGATAATCATGTTAGTGATACAAGTTCCCTCTTAGGGATCGCTGCCAATTAAACTCTAGTGCTGATGCAAAAAGGCAGAATAAAGTATATGCATTTCCATAAATTACTGGATTATGTATGCATATTTCTGTCCCATATTTCTTTTTAGCCCACATCCTGTCTGTGACCCAATCTTAGCATGCTAAAGCCACATGGTAAAAGCATACAGGCAAATGTTTACCCTACATATAACAAGTATGGCACACCCCCTTTCAGCTCAGGTTTTCACCGGAGTAATATAGTAATATATTACTATAATAATGAAACTGTTATAGTTTTTAAATAAAAAAAAATGAAAATGCTGTTACATAATGTATTTTTATTTGCACTTTTTGTCTAACAGTGTAGGACTTAAGCACATAATGAGAACAAATACCCAAAGTTGTGTTTGTAGTGTTTGCATCTGAGCAGAGATAAGAGGCTGGGTGCATCAGGTCACCAGGGGATATATTAGACTACAGACTCTCTGTAAGCGCTGGTGTTCGCCTACACTCCTTACCTCCTCCAAAAATAACCGTATAACTAACCCTATGAGTAGGTGTTTTTGAATCGTACTCTAAACTCCATCTGCAGCGAGGCGAACACAACAGCCAACAACCTGTGGAAAGTAAGAACACTTGGCAAAGATCTGTGGCGTTTTCTGGCTCAGCCTGCCGCGATGGAGCCCGCAGCGGAGTGTAAAAGTCCTCTGGGGCGCGAGCTACGTGTATCTGAACGCCCGTGTGTCAGAGAGAGAGAGAGAGAGAGAGAGAGAGGAGAGAGACGAAGACACCTTCACCTGGACGAGGCTCACTGAAACTCTCCTGAAGCTGCACATTTCATCTTCCTCAGCACTGGCAGGGGTACATATGGACTGACTGCTTTATTGATCTCCTTTCCATTAAACATTTATAGGAGAGATGTAGGGGAACCAAAAAACAACATGGACAAAAGGAGTATGCTGCCTGGATGCTTCTGAAATGGTCCAAAAACAGGGGAAGAATCACTCACTGAGTTCTGAGTATCTCTGCATGCTGTGGGGCCGGAGGGGCCATCTCTGGACCTAAAGCACCAGACTGCAAGAGCAAGTCTCAGTTTCCACCCTTTACTCATTTAACCTGGTTTAAAGTGTTAATTAGCTAAACACATCAACACCAGTTTCCTCATACGATAGACCGCTGGTACAGGGATGCAGTGCAGCCTTAAGGTGTCATTCATGAAGCTTAAATGTTGATCACATCCATAGCAGCAATTTTGGGTAATTAAGAGCAGGAATTAGTGAGGCATGGAGAGCCACATACAGCGCTAGTTCTGCAGCTGCGTTGTAGAGGGAAACAGACAGGGCACCTTCGTGTGTTCTACAGCTGTCATGTGACTGGCGTGTGAGGAGGCTGCTGTTTTAATGGGGACGTTTGACATGTGACGCGTCACCTGCCACCGGCGACATGAGTCATCGCGTCATGCTCCAGAGCCGCACACAGCTCCATCGCTCACTCAGTCACACTGTGCGCGGGAGGGGTTTTTCTCCATGGCAACTGATTTTTTTCATAAAAAGAGCACTGTAGCATGTCTTTTCCCCTCCATTTTACAGTAATTATATATTCCTGGCATTTGGCAGGTGCTCTTATCCAGAGAGATTACACATCTTTTTTGCATAGAATGCTTTTGTACAGCTGCATATTTTAAGTACCATCAGAGAGGTCAAGAGTAAAATGGCTATGCCCCACATGAGAATTGAACCTGCAACCTCTAAAGATTACAAGCCCATTTTGCCTGGCTACTAACTCCCTACTGAGATACTCAAGAAGTACATGGAGGTTATTAAACACAGCATCAAAGCTTCAAGTCAGGATGGCTCATGTTCCAGGCCACAAACATGGTGATGACATCACTTCCTGTACTCATGCTACTCCTTCCTGTACAGCTCGTTCATGCATCTCACTTTAATCTCCCACCCTTTCCCTCCTTGTTCAATTGGATTATGCTTTTACACCTCCTATACAGATGTCATTCTTTTCTATGTCTCCATTCATTTCATTTTGCACTTATCTCCGCTCTCTGGATGCCACATACCTCATAGAAACAGCGCGGCACAACAGAATGCCACCTCTCCGATATCCATCACTATCTGCTGCGACTGGATGAAAATCCTTAATGACAGTCTACAGGCAGCTGTGCAGACCACATTCAGCACACCAGGCCTAATGAAACCAAGCCAGGGATATTTTACGTGTCATATTTGATTCTGCAAATTCTATCTGCAAAAAGTACACAAATTATTTTCAGTGTCAAAATGCTATGCATGTATATTTATTTTATTCATATTAGTCTTGTAGATTGGGAAAGCATGCCTATGCACTGTGACTAGCACTCAATCTGTTTTTCTATCCACTGATCGTACACAGTGGAACTTCCTGCTCAAACAGGTGTTAAATTAAAGGCAGTACACCACTGGGTCTGTCCGAGCTCTCGGCTCTCACTCCAATAAACTGGCAGATAGGGAGTAGTGCAGAGGAGAAACCTTCCATTAACATCAATGCAAGACCAAGCTTCCACCAATCCCCTTATCAGATAGCAGGTGGAGGGTGTGTGTGTGTGTGTGTGTGTGTGTGAGAGAGAGAGAGTGTGTGTGAGTGTGTGTGTCTGTTTGTGCATGTGTGTGTGTTCGCATCTGTGTGTGTGTGTCTGTCTGCACATGTGTGTGTGTACGTGTGTGTGTGACTGTCTGCGCACGCACACGTGTGTGTGTGTGTGTGTGTGTGTGTGTGTGTGTGTGTGTGTATGTGTGTATGTGTGTGTGTGAGAGTGTGTGTGAGTGTGTGTGTGCATCTGTGTGTGTGTGTTCGCATCTGTGTACATGTGTGTGTGTGTCTGTCTGCGCATGTGTGTGTGTTTGCATCTGTGTGTGTGTGTGTGTGTGTGTGTGTGTGTGTGTGTGTGTGTGTGTGTGTGTGTTTGCTTGTATGTGTGTGCGTGTGTGTGTGTGTGTGTGTGTGTGTGTGTGTGTGTGTGTGTGTGTGTGTGTGTGTGTGTGTGTGTGTGTGTGTTTGCTTGTATGTGTGTGTGTGTGTGTGTGTATGTACCTGATGGACTGCATCCCATCTGTGCTCTGAGGCTCAGTGCGGTAGACGGCGCTTAATGAAAGCTGAACATTGCGTACAGAGAGTCCTCCCCGCCCAGCAGCGCAGGCTGCAGGTGTCTCAAATGTCAGTCCCAGAGCTGCGGAGCACAGCCGGAATGTGCAGCAAGAGCAGCCGCCGTACCTCCCCCCTCGCCGCTCTGGGAAAGGAGCTGTCCGCTGATTAATGCGCTCTCCCCATCGGACTGTCCGTGACAAATCAGCGGCCCGCTAATTAGCGGCTCTCCCCAGAGCGCCGAGTCTTGGCCGCGAGACGCCTGCCGTGCACGGGAACGGGGCGAGCGTGAGGCGAACCCAACCCAGCTGGCACCTCCGCGCCGCCCCGCTAATCAGCAGCGGAAAATTATAAATCAGAGCCTCTCTTTTCCATCGCCTTGACTCCCCCTCGCCCTGGCGTCAAGGAAAAAAAATATGTGTTTGGCGGGATATCCATTTCGCTGATTTACGGGGAGGTCCCGGGCCTGTTTTGTTAAGCGTGTTTGCATATTTCACAGCCGAAATGCCTGTTACAAAGAGCTGATTGCTACAACTGCGGAGTTAACAAGCACGAGGGCGCAGTCACACTTCTGATTTTGGGCACGAACAGAGGTGGAATTAATGTAGATTTGAAAGCTTCTCTTTATTATTTCCTTGCTTTTTTATTATCTGAAAATTTTGCTTCTGCAGGGCAAGGACTTGCTTATTCATTACTGCATTGTGCCATAAAACACTGTACTACAGATCCAACTTTTAAATAGGTGAGCATAATTCTAAAACAGCTATAGCACCTGGGGTTTTTCTCCCTCTGAAGTGAGGACATTAAAACCGCATTAAATTCCCTAACGGGGGTGAAACATTAAGACAAATTCCGCTGTTAAGATAAAGTACCGCTGTTAAGATCGAGGACAAAAATACAATGAATGTCACGTCCTACGCTGTGTCCTCTGCTTGAGCGCCTACCTGAGCATGCTAAGCCTGCGCCGCGCTTTCTCTCTGGCCTGTGGTCACGGCCCTCACACAGCACAGGAGCGCGCACCACACAGCACAGGAGCGCGCCTCACACAGCACAGCACACAGCACAGGAGCGCCTCACACAGCACAGGAGCGCGCCCTCACACAGCACAGGAGCGCCTCACACAGCACAGGAGCGCCTCACAGCACAGGAGCGCCTCAGCACAGGAGCGCGCCTCACACAGCACCTCACAGGAGCACAGCACAGGAGCCTCACACAGCACAGGGAGCGCCTCACAGCAGCGCAGGAGCGCGCCTCACACAGCACAGGAGGACACAGCACAGGAGCTCACACAGCACAGGAGCGCACCTCACACAGCACAGGAGCGCCTCACACAGCACAGGAGCGTGCCTCACACACAGCACAGCACAGAGCGCACCTCACACAGCACAGGAGCACAGGAGCGTGCCTCACACACAGCACAGGAGCGCCACAGCACAGGAGCGCGCCTCACAGGAGCACACACAGCACAGGAGCGCGCCTCACACAGCACAGGAGCGCCTCACTCAGCGGAGGAGCGCCTCACACAGCACAGGAGCGCACCTCACACAGCAGCACAGGAGCGTGCCTCACACAGCACAGGGAGCGCACAGGAGCGCACACAGCACAGGAGCGCACCTCACCTCCTCACACAGCACAGGAGCGCACCTCACACAGCACAGGAGCGTGCCTCACACAGCACAGGAGCGCCTCACACAGCACAGGAGCGCGCCTCACACAGCACAGGAGCGCGCCTCACACAGCACAGGAGCGTGCCTCACACAGCACAGGAGCGCCTCACTCAGCGGAGGAGCGCCTCACACAGCACAGGAGCGCACCTCACACAGCACAGGAGCGTGCCTCACACAGCACAGGAGCGCCTCACACAGCACAGGAGCGCACCTCACACAGCACAGGAGCGCACAGCACAGGAGCGCCTCACACAGCACAGGAGCGCACCTCACACAGCACAGGAGCGCGCCTCACACAGAGTGTGACCCTCTGGGCAGCTGACCAGCCTCATATTCATTTCAGTTACATCATACTGATGAGGGCGTGTGTTTATTAATAACTATCACACTTAACGCTGAAAGTTTATTGATTCCATGTCTTTAACTGTGTCAGTTATTTACGTTTCATTTGATATTTATTGAGGCTGAGGCAGGAGTGGTGACTCATCTCTAGATGCTGTGTTTTATTCACTTATTTTGAACAAACATGTTTTTTTTCTAACTGTTTGTGAGAAAGAAACACTGTCTTACCTGATCAAAGTCACCAGACGCAGCGGCAACAGCGGCAGGAGGGAGAGAAGAGGAAAATATAATTAATGTGAGTTATTCTCTATAAAAAACACAACACAGCAGCCCCTCTCTAATTTCTCGTTAATAATGAATGATGTCAATAAAATAGGTGGTTAATTTGAGCCAGCCAAATAAAACGCATCATTAATATGAGCCAGCCAAATAAAAATGATCATTAAGATGCAAAATCTTAATAAAACAGGTCATTAATGCAAGCATTGCTTGTAAAATAGGTTGTTAGTATGAGTGAATTTAATAAATACGGCCTGGATTCCCGAGGTCTCTGAAAAAGAATGCTGACATAGGATGATAACATTCCATATTTTAGATATGTTCAATTTAAATCATTTTAAATAATAGAATGGAACTATTTTAGTTAAATCAAATTGGTTACAGTGTAGCTCAGTGACAGTGCCTATAGTATATGCTAAACACTCCAAATACACATTGCATTGTGGTCTTCCAGCTCTCTCTGCTTTGACTGACATTTAACTGGTCTGTTTATTGAACTTAATGCCGTAGTTATGAATACTGAATCCGTTTATGGAGCTCACACTTCACTCTCCTGTTACACCTCCGTTAATCTTTATGTTATCCGTTCCTTTGAAATATTCTCTGATTGTTTGGCATAATTGATGTCGCGTCTTCCCCCCAAAACACCGCAGTCACAGCCATTCTCCATTTCGCCCCCATGCACCCCCTCTTCCCCTGCAGCTTCTGGGCTGAGCATCGATCGGGCCCCGTGTTTCTGACAGCTGAGGTCACCGCACCGCACAGCCAAAATACACAAGGGCGCGCGCGTGCACATACCGACGATACAGAGCGAGGGGAGGAGGGGAGGAGCACCTTGCAGCAGCCGCACTCCTCTCTGGAGTCCCGTTTTTGGGGTGGGCTGAGAAGGGGTGCCCCCTTCTCGTCTCTTGCGCCAGAGCGCAGGTGATCACACTCTGAGGCTGCTGCAGACAACTAATTAGCCATTAGCCTCGCTCTGAACAAAAGCGCACACACAACTCAGTCCTCTCCACAGCCAGGGGCAAATAATGCATCACAAAAACACAAGAGGGACAGAGATTTAGGAAGGTTATGAAGAGGTTACACCGGACCCTACAGTGTCCTCACTGATCAGTTTAGGGGCATTAAACAGGAAACCGATTCTCATATTTAAACAGGCACCATTACAGAGGGGCAGCGCGATTAATCGTCTATTAATCACAACTGCAATTATGACTCATTCAATTACGTTATCATGAGAGGCTGCAATTACTGTGTTATCATGAGTGCACTTGATTTGACGGCTGCAGCACTAATCACGCGTGCTGATTGGCTACGGCTGTGAGGGGATGCTGCATCTCTTTAACTTTGTATAAAACAGCACTCTCGGTTATGCTCAGTTATTACAATGTAATAAAGTTGTTATACAATACTTTTTACAAGACGATAGGTTCAGGTTTCAAGACAGCTAATGCAAAATACTCTTCCATCACATGATGTGTGACACACCTACATTTATTCTGTGGCAGTAACAGCTTGTTTTTGTTTCCAGGTTTAGTCATTTTCCCACAATGATTATTGTAATGTACAGGTGGAAATTGACACTTTCAACAGCTAACTACTCTGCTGGCCAAAACACTGAGGTATGTGCCAGTTACAACAGCAATAATAACTGAAAGGGAAGTTATAATTAAATTAAATAAGAAAACCTGACATTAATAACTAATTTCCTGAACATGAAGCATTGTTCCACAAGATAAGGAGAATACGTATTACCCTTATTACAGTAATTGTGTGTGTGTGTGTGCATGTGTGTGTGGCGTGTGTGTGTGTGTGTGTGTGTGGCGTGTGTGTGTGTGTGTGTGTGTGTGTGTGTGTGTGCGTGTGCATGTGTGTGCATGTGTGCGTGTGTGTGTGTGTGTGCATGTGTGTGTGTGTGTGTGTGTGTGTGTGTGTGTGCATGCACTCAGATGGAGAGTTTGGTGGTGGATTTTAGTTTCCCCCAAAAATCAGAAACCAGGTGAATTAACTATAGAATCACTTTTGTCTCTCTCCGTGTGGACCAGGGAAGAGGACCTGTGTTATCCTGTCTGCTGGATGGGAGAGAGAGGTTCTATTGAACCAAAAGCTGGGAGGAGCCACCATATACAATCACAGGCTCATTTGGACCAATGACTGCAGTGGCTGTGAAACCAATCTTTCTTATTGGTTCAAACAAAGTAATGATTGACAGCTGGGTGTAGCTGACCGTAAAAGGGTTCACGGAAAGTCATCTCAGCCATGTTGTTTCCGCCAGCGCCCAGTTTTTAATTAAAGCAAATTCCTTCTGTAATGAAGTCATGTGACACACAGCCGAATGCGGAGCACGTGTAGTTCCTGGGAGCCTTTTCTCGCCTCAGTGTTGGGGCGTTTGAAAAACCGTACAGAGATTTACAGCGATGTGAGAAGGAGACGCACACAGCGTAACTGATCCACACGACTTTATGAGTCATTACAGCGTCAGAGCATGTGGGTGACCTGAGATATCTGCATATCAGTATTGAAGGAGAAAGTCACTGCCAGAGAGGGGGAATCACACCTCAGAAACAAGCACAGACCCATGCCACAGAGCCTGGCTGGAGGCTGAATCTGGGGCTGACAGACCCATGCCACAGAACCTGGCTGGAGGCTGAATCTGGGGCTGACAGACCCATGCCACAGAACCTGGCTGGAGGCTGAATCTGGGGCTGACAGACCCATGCCACAGAGCCTGGCTGGAGGCTGAATCTGGGGCTGACAGACCCATGCCACAGAGCCTGGCTGGAGGCTGAATCTGGGGCTGACAGACCCATGCCACAGAGCCTGGCTGGAGGCTGAATCTGGGGCTGACAGACCCATGCCACAGAACCTGGCTGGAGGCTGAATCTGGGGCTGACAGACCCATGCCACAGAGCCTGGCTGGAGGCTGAATCTGGGGCTGGCAGTGGGGCATGCTGGCTATGGAACTGGGCTTGTAACGATGACCTTTCAGGTTCCAGTCTCAGGTGGGGCACAACCGCTGTACCCTTGAGTGAGGTGTGAGGCACTTAACTGAATTGCCTCAGTAAAATTTCCAGCTGTCTTAAATGGGATTGAAGGTATAAAAAAAGAGTAAATCACTGTAGAAAAGGGCGTTCGCTACATTCCTGAAATGTAACGTAATTACAGAGTTTTCTGGCAGTCTCACAAAGTCTGTGTGTGTGTGTGTGTGTGTGTGGCTTCACCCTCCATGTAAGCAGATCTGCTTTCAGGCATTAAGGATTTTTTTTAAACCTTGCTGAAGTGTATAATTGGTAAGGCCCCCACCTGAGAATCAAACCTGCAACCTCTAATGTGACAAGCCCAGTTCCACAGCCTTTACTTTACACCATCAGCCATTTTGGCCTCTGTCTGGCACCCCTGCTGAGAGCTCAGAGTGAGGACATCACCTTAATCAGGACAGTGAGTGGCCAGACTCGGGTTCACAGTCTCCAAATTAAAGGCAATGCCCCCCCCCCCCGCCCCTCTCGCCCCTCCCCATGCTTGATGTTGCTGTCGGGCCTCGGTCCCCAGGGGTCCTCCTAAGGCCCCCTCTCCTCACAGGGACACAGTGAGTGTGTTATAAATGCCTCCCAGAGATCACCCAGAGACAGGCCCTGTGCTGAAGGAGCCAGCCTTCAGCAGTGTGCTTACAGCCCATCTCTGCCCCCCTCTCACCGCCCAAAGGGCCTTTCAACGGAGCATCCGCAAGTGCCTTTGTGCGCCTCACATTCGCTATCGACTATTTCATTACTGCAGAATGGGGCTCGCTCAGGACCAGCCCTCCCTCCCTGTTCCTGAGGCCCTGTGGACATTACTGATCACACAGACGAGCTGCCCTGTGACAGCTTCAGACAGAGCCGTGTGTGTGTGTGTGTGTGTGTGTGTGTGTGTGTGTGTGTGTGTGTGTGTGTGTGTGTGTGTGTGTGTGTGTGTGTGTGTGTGTGTGTGAGTGTGTGTGTGTGTGTGTGTGTGTGTGTGTGTGTGTGTGTGTGTGTGTGTGTGTGTGTGTGTGTGTGTGTGTGTGTGACTGTGTGTGTGTGACTGTGTGTGTGTGTGTGTGTGTGTGAGAGTGTGAGAGTGTGTGTGTGTGTGTGTGTGTGTGATGTGTGTGATGTGTGTGTGTGTGTGTGTGTGTGTGTGTGTGTGTGTGTGTGAGTGTGTGTGAGTGTGTGTGTGTGTGTGAGTGTGTGTGTATGTGTGCGTTCGTGCAACTGTGTCCATGCGACTGTGTGTGTGCATGTGTGCATGTGCGTGCATGCAACTGTGTGTGTGCATGCGTGCGTGTGTTTGCGTGCAACTGTGTGTGTGTGCATGTGTGTGTGTGCATGCAACTGTGTGTGTGCATGCGTGTGCGTGCGTGAGAGAATCTCCTGTGCGTGTGCATGCGTGCGTGAGAGAATCTCGCTCACTACTTACTCTACTGCTCGCCCCACAAAATGAGTTAACATCTACACATTTTATGGCCACACATTAAAACTGAGAATATTTGACATTCATATGAAGCAGATGAATCTGTATGGAGTCCAGGTAGCACAAGTTTCATAAGTTCCAATTGAATATACATGTTAAATGAGAAGTGGACAGTAAAGTACTGATAACGTAGTATAATACAGAAGCCGCATGGGCCCTTTAAGAGGCAGGACTTCATGCAGGGTTTCAGTCAGAGGGCTTACAGCTGTTTCTGTACTCCACGCACAATGTTTTAACAAGACTCATCAAACTCGGAAGTGAGCGATGAAGCGCGGTACGCTTCAGACTCCCACACAAAAACCCTTCCGGTCAATTTGCCTCTGCTCTCTCCACGGTCCTTCATTATCACATTCAGCATAAAGCTGTCTGAACTGTCGCCTAGGACAGGATAATATCACAGATTACCCACAATGCCTCTTTCAGCGGCATTCAAAGGGGAACACTCTGCAGGAAGCGTCGGCTCATCGAGCTCCGCTTTACCGCCTCGAAACCCAAGAACGGGGACAGAGAGCTCAGCTCAGCACCCCACGGTTTCACATACATCTGCAGGCATCTCGAACCCAAGCACGGGGACAGAGAGCTCAGCTCAGCACCCCATGGTTTTACATACATCTGCAGAAATTAGTTCATTTACCGTACACCTCCTAATGTGCTTACAAAAAGGGGGTGTGAAATTCACCCAAAAGTTAAAAAAACCCAAAGCTCTGCACCATCATTACTGTGTATGGCATCGTTTATTATGTAAATCATGGGATCTCTTGTGCAACTGAAATACCCTGGATTCAAACCAGGCTATGCGTATTACTTAGGCTAGATGTATTTTGTTCTGTTGGCATTTATGAGCTCCAATGCCAAGTCTTAACATACACCACCTACATAACTTGGACAAGAAGTAAAAGAAATTCTGCAGATTACATGACTATATATCTGGAGTGCTGGGGAGGAATCCAGTACATTACAGTTTAAATGTGAGATACTACAATGAGGAAAACATTTCCAAAAAAACCATGGAACATTTTATTGTGCTGAAGAGTTTCAGAGTCACTGAGGACAAAGCCCATCCAGACAATTTAACTTTCAAGGGATTGTCAAGGAAACCAGACAACTTTACATGTTGGAAACATTACATTTCTGGGTGGTTCGAGGAAGGAAATTAGGGAATTTAAACACATTTTCAACAATCTAATCTAGAGATGGATTTTAATGGAAACTGGCATACACAACAAGGGTATTCCTGAAGCAGGGCAGAGGATCACTGGCAAACACAGCCATATTGGGAAACAGCTCAAATGACTCCAAAGATTGACGTCATACTCGCCCGGACTGTCTAAATGAGCTCTATGAGACAAAGCCAGCCCAGGGCTGGGTATCCAAACACGCCGAACTGCAGCTGTGTCCCCCAGGCTACAATGTCAGGGAAATATGAAAAACAATCAGATTTTAGTAAGCAGCCATGAACTCGAATATTAATAACTTTTTACATATTATCCACCCATATTCTGCTTGGTATCCTTTCAGAAATAATCATCTCTTAGTGATCGTGTACTCTTCCTCTACAGATGAGCAACCCAAAACACCAGGAAACCAAATCTCCCGCTAACGCTACTTTATCACACTACAAAATAACAACTGGCTTTTCACACTGTGTACTTATCTAATGTGAGACTGATTTAGCTGCGCGCTGTATCAAAACGCACTTTCCTCACAAGAGGAGTGCTAATGAGAGCCATCTTCTCAAGACGCCAGCACTCGTCCTACGCAATCTCATTTACTCCTTAGCAACCATGCCAACCAGCTGTGTCATTAATCTGGATGGAATGCCCACCGGGTCCATTCTGTCAGCTCTCGTCTCAGTCCAAACTGTACAGAATTCACTTCTGTTTGAGCAACCAATCACCACCATGCTAAATGTGACACCTTTAACAGATTTTAAACACACATTTTACCATTTAACCAGAGAAGGGAATGTGCTCAGAGACAAGCAGAGCAGAATCACCAGCTCAATCTAAGGTAAAAAACCTCAAACAAGAGTCTCAAATTTAACATTACAAATCTAAGGGAAAAAATGTAATATCATTTTCAGAACAAAATACCTCATGCAAATCAGACATTCTGCGATGAGTGATTAACACAACAAAATGCACTTCTATTCCAACTTTTTCTTTCTGTTTGATTTATTTGTTTATTTAGTGATTTTATTGTGAGGTCCTTCTGGGAGATACCTGCTAATTACTCTGTTTCTATATACAGTTCTCACAAGATTGTGAGGTTCGTGTTTAATCAAGATTGAGTAAATTTAGCCCGGATTTGCATTTATCATACACTTCATTATGACTTGTTAAAATATTCAGTGTGGGGAGCGCGTCAGTCAACTCCGTCAAGATAAATATATTCCCATACATCCATACAGATGGATTCCCTCCTAAAACTCACTTTAAAATGCACAAATTTTATTTTTCTTTTTTTGTAGTGTAATGGTTAGGGAGCTGGGCTTGTAGCTCAGAGGTTACAGTGTAGTATAATGGTTAGGGAGCTGGGCTTGTAGCTCAGAGGTTACAGTGTAGTGTAATGGTTAGGGAGCTGGGCTTGTAGCTCAGAGGTTACAGTGTAGTGTAATGGTTAGGGAGCTGGGCTTGTAGCTCAGAGGTTACAGTGTAGTGTAATGGTTAGGGAGCTGGGCTTGTAGCTCAGAGGTTACAGTGTAGTATAATGGTTAGGGAGCTGGGCTTGTAGCTCAGAGGTTACAGTGTAGTATAATGGTTAGGGAGCTGGGCTTGTAGCTCAGAGGTTACAGTGTAGTATAATGGTTAGGGAGCTGGGCTTAAAGCTTACCTAACTTAATGGCTGCAGGTTCAAAGCCGAGGTAGGGTACAGCCCTTGCTGAACGTCTAGACATGCAAAGACCTTCTGATGCTTATCCTCTGAAGTTTTCCACTTCAAGGCTCAAATATGAAATGTGGACCACGTTCCACAGAAAAGGGGGGAGTCAATCCAGTCTGTCCCCCACACTGTGGATTCTGTAACTTAGATCACAGCTCCCAAATCCAGTGGATTATGAAGGCTGAGAAAGGAACAGAATTCTGCTTAGTGCCCTCAGTCAGCCTGGGACTACGGAGTGGCATCCGTGAACTGTTCAGATCTGTCACTGTTTACTATACAACTCAGAGAGTATAGAAACCCAACTGAGATACCTAGCACATAATTGATTTGTCCTTGCTGTTGGTTGTTCGTCTTAAATCAATGTGATTACTGATCAAATCAGTCTTATTAATTATTTATTTTCATTAATTGATTAATAATAACTGAATTATTTTTGCAATACAACTGATATTAACATTGTATAATTGTATAATAATGAGGTATGTTGTGGCTGACAGTATGGTAGCCACAGGCACACACAGATGGTTAATATTTCTTATTGACATGGAGCTGCAGTTTGCCTGTAGTAATCACACTGTCCCTGCCCTGCAACAGACTCAGTGTTTCCAGCAGCTGTGAATTACTATACCTGTGATCAATGACATTGTCCCTGCATGCCTGTATATTTCACTAAGTAAAGTACAAAGCACTTTCAGGTTTTAAAAACGATGGGATTTCTAAACAGGCTTGGGCTAAATACCTTTCGAGTTTGCTTCAGCTGGAAAGTACTGAAAATAAAGCAACTGAAACACACACACACGCACGCACGCGGACATACCATTTCATCCACAAACCAAAACAATCTTGGAAAAAGGGAAATTCACCACTTTAACAGCAGAGAGACTTAAACAGGAAGAGATTAATTTCCGACGTAATTGAAAAGCCATTAGCACAGATCTGTGAGCGGAGTCCTTCTAGCGCACTCTCCGTCTACTTAATCACCTCGGCTGCCGTTCAGATGTTAAGTACGGTCCTGGAGCAGCCACTGGAGACTAACAGAACCTGCGCAGTCCGTCCGCGCGAGAAATCCCCTGGGTCTCCGCGCGCTGCTTTATGCATGACGGCACAAAGTCCTCGAGCTCCCGCTCCAAGCACGCGGTCCTCTGAAAGATGCGCATTCCTCCACCATCTGGGCCGGCTTTTGTGCTGGCCTCGCTCCTCTTAATTTAATCTCAGGGGAAAGTCTGTGAAACTGTTTCCTGGAGAAATAAACTCATTACTATTTTCTTTTCTTGTAGATGCACTGAACTATTTCTAGGCGGTGTTAAGATTAAAAAAAACCTTCCCTCCTGTCTGCATTCATGTGTATGAGTGCTTCATTCTGGCACCACAAGCTGAAAACTGCCAATATGCAGGGCTATCTGGCCTTGACATCTGTTCGATATGACAAAATGTTATTGACAGACTATGAAACTGAATTCTGGTGTTGTTGATATCCATCATGACCTGAGAGAATATAAAGTCTAGATGTAACTTTCATACAGATACTACCCTGGGGTTGTTTTTCATGGCATACCATTTCACAGGTCTGCAGGTCCCCAGTAGCTCATTGAGAGAGCAGGGGTAGCTCCCTCCCATTCCACACTTAACAATGATCCCCACATGAAACAGATGTTTCCATCATGTACATTCCTGGTTCTTCCGAAAACGTTCCCAATCTCCATTGGTTATGAGTCAACAGGAATAACTAAGACTGGGATTAAAATGAACTCACGTTAGTCTGTTTAAGGGCATGTGCAATCCAATCAAAATACATGTTAGCCTTTTTAAGGTATTACATATTTTATTTTAGAATGAATAAAACTCAAAAGAAACAGAACGTACTCATAGAAACATGTTGTAATGCACAGTCTGTTTAGATTGAATTGCCATGCCTTTAAACAAACCATGTTTGTTTGGGTCCCGGCCTGTAAGTCTGACGTTTTTGCCACATTCTAGTCTACAGCACTTCTCTAAATCTTTTCGACAAATCAATATCAACAAGTCATTTATCAGCCGGTGGGAGGTAAACGGGTCTAACCAAGCAATTAGGACTGAAGCTGGCCATCAGGTGATTCAGAGCCTGGCTTGAGTGGGACCCAGCGGGTTTCTATGTGTCTCTGTGCCGCGGGGCACCGGGCGCAGAAACAACCGGCTGTCCCTCCAAACCGGAACGACCAATCACATCATTACCACCCTATTGAACATGGAAATGATCTCACTGCTGCTAAAATCTCTCCACGACTGATGACACACGGATGATAACTTTACTTATTTACTTCCCTGCCTTGGGAGGGCATGAGAAACGGCTGCTTGATTGAAAATGTTTAAAAACAATTCATTTATCCATGACATATTTTTTTTTTCTTGAATCGTCTCTGAGAATAGCAGTGCAGCAGGTTTAATTCCTCTGGAGACAGTGACTGGCACAATGCTAGAATCTAAAATGACAACAATGTTTTTAAAGTTTTATTTTTTATGTGTGATGTGATGTGGTTTCAGTGTAGCACATTCTTGTGTTTTTTGTATTCATCAAATTCCCTTTGAAATGGTAATCTACCCTAGCTGCTGCATGCTCCTGTCATATTTAATTTGTGCCATTACTTTTCTTAAAACACAATCATTCTCTTCTGTTTACGGCGGAAAATGTTTTCAGTATGGTAATAAAATGATATAAAATGTTTTTGGAGAACAAAATCCCTCTCTAAGTGGTATGTTTGTGCAAATATATATTTTGCATCTGTTTATGAAATCGTGTGCGCTCATGGGGATTTTATAATAGTACTTCATAATCTAAAAACAATATGTTTTACCGCTACACCTAAAACTGAAGAGAGGTTAGAGACTATGGGAAGGCTGAATGGCGAGTGCTTTGTTTGTTTTATTGAAAGGCTGAATCCTTCTCGAGATATTAATCACAGTAAAGCTTCCACACCGCGTTCATTTCAAGGACGTTTTCGCCGTCGTCGGAGGCTTTCCAGCAGCGCATTCGCAGTTTCATTGCCGCTTTATAATGCGAGTCCTTCATTTCCGCAGGGACAGGCATAGCGCTACAAAATACAAAAATGGAAAGGGTTTTTCAGCTATCGGTGCCTGCAGACTGCCAGGAAATTCACTCACATCTTTGGACATTCAGCAGCATCTTGGCAGCTGCAGCGCACCTCACGGCTCCCTCAATCTCGACAGAAATCTTCCCTGTCAGCTGTTAATCACATCCTGTCATTCTCGCTGTGCGTTCCCACCGGGGAAACCAGTGCGGTCCCTGGCGGGTTTTTAAGCGACGGCTTTACCGCCACGTTGGTCGTACTTGAGAAATGAGAATGCTTACTGTGCTGTAAGAGCCCTTTGCTGTGCTCAGTTGGTAATTTAACCACCAGAGTTAGCGATGGTCTCCAGGCTAGCTTTCACCTGTCAATGCTGCTTCAGTTAACCAAGACAAACCATTCATTCGCATTGTATGAATGCCAATCTGAAATGATTAACTGCCAAAGCCAACCGAATCTGCCCTCAGAAATCTGCAGCCACCAATCAGAATGACAGAAGCGTACACCAGAAGAGCATACAAAGCTACCCATACACCTCTACCAGACGCTGAACCCCTGTAGCTGAGGCTATCGCGGTTCTAATCATCTCAGTGTTAGCATGAGGGGGTGGAGAAGTCTTAAACAGTCACTCCCAAGCATCCCCCATCCATTAACTCCAGAGATCAAACACACACCGAGCAGCTCATCTCCTGGGGTAATCACTACGAACACAGACTCATTATCAGTGCAGAGGCCCTCTCTCTCTCTCCCTCTCTCTTTAAAATGGTCTCTATGTGCCCCAGCCTGTGGCATCATCACTGAAGCACCCCACCCTGTATGAGAAACAGAAACAGAAACAGGAGGGACAAAATTCCCCCAAAATCTATGGGCAGGCAGTGGCGTGCTCAGACTCTCTTAGGGGCAGAGGAGAAATGATTCTAAAAGGGATCCTAAAAAAGACACAGCAATGACCAATGAAGAGGGGCTCCTTTCACACCCAGGATAAAAGGGCAGGGGGTGGAAGGGCAGGAAGGACCTCCGAACCATCACTGGGGCAACTGTGTCTCACCAATACCAGCTCTGTTCAGCTTTAACAAAATCACCCAGAATAGTTCTCTTCTGTTCATCCACTCCCATGAAACAGCAGAGCTGTAAAATGGCATATTAGTTTCTTTCTCATATATTATCATTTTTCACACACAATTTTACATTAAATATTTCAACAAAATGAGCATCCACAAGTCAATTTTCTTTGTCTTTTTTGCATTGTTAGATGATGAGAAACTTGTAAAAGCTTCTCAGAAAAGACTTGGGCTGCTCTGAAACATGGCATCCTGTGTAATTTATCTTTCGCTGAAGCTGGTAACGCTGCTCGTATGATAAATAGTTTGTAAACAAGTGCTTTGTTTGCACATGTAGTGATTAGTTGTTCCGAACGAGGAGAACAAAGGAAGTCTTAGCTGACTTCAAAGTGTGTTTTGTTGCAAATTTTCCATAGTCTGGAATGTGTCCCAGGACTGCTCATCACTTTGTGAAAGCACAGCGACCAAAAATCTCACAGCGGCCAAAACTGAACTAAATTCTCTTTGAAATGTATGTACTCTGTGCAAATGTTTTATTAATCGCTTCCCCCGACAAACCAACATCCTGCACTGACATCTACACTGTGGTCTGTCTCGCATCACTGATATTTAAAATCTGCGAAAATCACAGAGTAGCATTCACTGGTCCGATGAAGGGTATCACAACAGAAATAAAATAAAAGGAAATGAAGTGAGGGGAAAAAAAACAAAGAAAAAGAGAAAATGTATTTTAAATTAAAAAGTACTGAGACATTGCATCAGTCATCTGAAACCCCACAGACTAAACCCCAGCCACAGTGAGAAATCCCTCCCTTCACCAAACAGCCTCTCTGAGCGGAAACTCGACTCCACGCAGGACCTTGGCTCAGCAGACCACTCTACAAACATTCCCGGCCTTCTCCTAAAGACCTCCACCGGGGTATTTAAGCCAATAACGCAGAACCCGATCTGAGCAGAGCTGGACTAAATGAAGAGCAGGGCTGACAGAATCTGGATGATTCTCTGGCCCTCCTGGCTCGCCGCAGGTTGCAGGTGTGGGTTGCACCTGGGCAGGCCTCAGTTCTCAGGCTAATGTGAATTTGACAAACTGCCGTCTCCATTGTGCCATAACTCTGCCCAACTTTAGGGTTACGCTCTAGTATAACACCAGTGCTCATTTACTACTTCTGTCCAATCACAAACTCATGTAGGTGGGACTCTGACTTGAAGCAGCCAATCAGAGCAGGATAAATCTCTGGAGGTTCTTCTGTAATAAATGTATATATCACACTCATTTACTGGACTTCCTGAGATGGAGTGTCCAGAGCTGTGATTGGGCAGATGTGTTTTTCTCAGCTCCTCAGTGGAGATCACATGACTGGGACTCCAGCCTATCAGCAGCCCTTTCAAACCTAGCCCCGGCCCATCACTGCAAAATGGGAAATGAGCATTGAGGGCAATCAGACCCAACAAACTAACTAACTAACCAACTAACTAAGTAATTAACAAAGTCATTAAACAGTTAGTCTTTGACAAATGAAAAGAGAATATGTTTTTATTTTTTATATTTTTTAGGCCGTGCAAGTGTAGCCTGCAGTGCAGTATGGAGCTGAAAAGCCACCGTCTCTCCAGTCAGATAAGTTTGCCATCTTCAAAGCACAGCTAGCTCTGTGAAGCCTATCTGTGCTGCACCCCGCAGCGCTGGAGAGATTACGGGCCGCGCGGAAGCGAACAGACTCTGCCCGCACCTTGTGAAGACATCGTCCCCGGCCTGTCGGCCGCGTAGGAGGCTACCTGATGTGACGGGCCGCTCTTTGATGAGAGGGCTTGGCGGGTGTTCAGCTGGCATTCGGTTGGCCCGTCCTCAGAAGCAGAGGAAATCTAAATCAGACATGGCGATTCAAATCGGCTGACAGAAGACTCTGCCGTCCACTTTCATTGCCTCACCTGAGACCCTCGCATGTCCTGCGCAGTGGACAAAACAGGAAGAGGGGAAATATAACTGACCTGTCAGTTATATTCCACAGGGAGTTAGTTCCCGATGCTGGAGCATAGTGACGAAATTGCAGGGAGGACGAAAACTAAATCGATTTATTCCCCGCCATCACTTTGAGTCTGCTTCGTCCCGGACAGACATGGGGCACGAATGAGGTGAGTGGCAGCTGGTGGTCACATGGCCCGGTGAGAGGAGCTGGGTGAGTGGGACTCTTTCAGGGTAATGTAGCCATGGAGGTGATGCTATTCCCTTTACAGAACGATCCTTTCCCACAAAGCATGACCGCTGAGCAACAGGCTCAGCTCCAGGCCTTCATTCTCTCATACAGCATCTGCATAACTTTAACTTTTCTGGCAACAAAACAGACATTTAAATAATAGCTCATATAAACCTCCTGCAATGAAAGCGATGTATAAACTTATTTATATCAATAACTTCATGCAGAATCGAAGCAGTGTTACCAGAATATTGTCCACATCATAAAAAACTCCATAAAAAATAAAAACTCCATTACTGAGTTTGATACATGATACAGTCTTTCATGGCTGCGTGAAATAAATTCACAGAAACATTAAAAGCACACAATAAAATAAACTGATCAAAACACCATGTGGCTAACTTGTCTAATGTAATTGAATGATCAATTATAAGGTTATTAAGCTGTCTATGATGTTAGTGCTTGAAGGGACTATCAAACCCCCCTGCTATTTTAAATAGTCTTCCACTTCCATCTCTGTGTGGTGTTCCCAAGTCTGTGTGGCTGGCAGACAAAGTGTGGGCAAAACTGAAGTCCATCTGCTTGACTCATCTCAGTATTAAAACAGTGTGCCTCCGCAGGGGTGTCCACACCTGTTAAATACATCCTGCCACATTTATTCCACTTCAAAGCCCCCTGTCCAGACAGGTCTGGCCACAGGTAGCCAGGTGGACATGTCCCAAAACGGACGAAAATCTGGCCAGGTCCACCATGCTAGCCGCTCATGAACAGATGCAGTCTGGCGATGCATCTTCTGACCCCGCATACAGACAGCAGCCAATTAGAATGCAGGATGGTGTGACGTGTGGACAGCCTGAGCCTCTGTGTGACGCCGATACTGAAGAATGGCTGATAGCAGAGCTGCTAGTATTCGCTGCTCAGTGATGAAGAGACGAGCTTCACTCCTCTCATCTGCTCACTTCATGTTGGAGCAGGGTTCAGTCGTTATTTGGAGCAGACCGTCTGAGTATCTGAGCAGCGTGTAAGCTGCTGCATCCTGTGGAAAGACCTGCTCCCAGGGCTTTTTTGAGAAGCATCTTCAGAACTAGCCTTGAAACCCAGATGGCAAGATCGCAAATGATCTCATGACAACGCTGTTTTGTACTTTAGGAATTTGGCAGACACTTTTATCCAGAGCGACTCATACGGTTTACATTTTTACACCCTGTCCATTTATATAGCTGGATGTTTACCGAAAGTGCCTTTCTAAAGGGTGAAACCGCAATGCCCCACCTGGGAATTGAACCTGCATCCTCACTGAATTTGTGAGTGCATTTGCGTGTGTGTATGTGCGTGTCTGTGTGTGTGTTTGTGTGTATTTAGACAGAGTTCAGCAGCCAAAATAAGTTTCTCAGTGTATTCACTTTCACTAGATCATGTAGCAACACAAACTTGTAGAAACCTGTTGCTGTTGTACACTCATGCCAACTTCCAGACTCAAAGTGAATGTGGTGAACCCATAAATATACGATACATTACATGCAAGAGGAGCAGAGAGAGTTTCATAGTTTTTTAAGCCCTTTTTCCACACAGGCAAATAATCAGCTTTGCAAATGGTTCACAGACTGCCTTCAAACTGCATAATGTATCTCCTGTTTGTCAACTCAAGTGCTTAAGTCAGCACCTCTGTATAAATAGATGTGGGTAATGAGACACAGTCGTGTTCCTGTGGGTAGCACTGTGTCGAGCCTCTCTCCCTGCTCCGTCTCTCCCTGCTCCGTCTCTCCTTTCCCATCTCTTTGCAGTGCCATTAAACAGCCAGGCCCACTTTTTTAATGAAGATATTTTCTGTTGGCAATGAGAGATGGATCAGTGCGCCCAGCATCGCCGATGGAAACCAACACTCAAAGGGATGAGAAATTCTGCCAGCGACTCTGAGGCGGGATTCTGTCTATAAAGGGATTCACTCTGTGAGGGGATTCAGTCTGAGGCAGGATTCACTCTGTGAAGGGATTCTGTCTGTAAAGGGATTCACTCTGTGAGGGGATTCAGTCTGAGGCAGGATTCACTCTCTGAAGGGATTCAGTCTGAGGAAGGATTCACTCTCTGAAGGGATTCAGTCTGAGGAAGGATTCAATCTGTGAAGGGGTTCAGTCTGAGGCAGGATTCACTCTGTGAAGGGATTCAGTCTGAGGCAGGATTCACTCTGTGAAGGGATTCAGTCTGAGGCAGGATTCACTCTGTGAAGGGATTCAGTCTGAGGCAGGATTCACTGTGTAAAGGGATTCAGTCTGAGGCAGGATTCACTCTGTGAAGGGATTCAGTCTGAGGCAGGATTCACTGTGTAAAGGGATTCAGTCTGAGGCAGGATTCACTCTGTGAAGGGATTCAGTCTGAGGCAGGATTCACTGTGTAAAGGGATTCAGTCTGAGGAAGGATTCACTCTCTGAAGGGATTCAGTCTGAGGAAGGATTCACTCTCTGAAGGGATTCAGTCTGAGGAAGGATTCACTCTCTGAAGGGATTCTGACTGTGAAGGGATTCACTCTGTGAAGGGATTCAGTCTGAGGCAGGATTCACTCTGTGAAGGGATTCAGTCTGAGGCAGGATTCACTCTGTGAAGGGATTCAGTCTGAGGCAGGATTCACTGTGTGAAGGGATTCAGTCTGAGGCAGGATTCACTGTGTGAAGGGATTCAGTCTGAGGCAGGATTCACTCTGTGAAGGGATTCAGTCTGAGGCAGGATTCACTGTGTAAAGGGATTCAGTCTGAGGCAGGATTCACTCTGTGAAGGGATTCAGTCTGAGGCAGGATTCACTCTGTGAAGGGATTCAGTCTGAGGCAGGATTCACTCTGTGAAATGATTCCCTCTGTGAAGGATGTTATCTGGCTGAAGGGGATTAAGCTTTTTCTTTTTCTTGTTTTTTTTTGCCTGACGAGTCAAAACGATCCTCTTTGTGTGCGTCAGGCCCGTGTTTCGCACACAAGCGGAGAGACACCGCAAACAAGTGGCTCACAGACTGATTGATTATACGCTGGGAGGAAGCAGAGCGCCTTGGTGGAGAGAGGGACCACTCTCACAGACAACAGCAGCCCCACATTTCCTCACAGTATACGTTGGAAATAGTTTCAGCGTTGCATGATTTATACAGTTTAAGGACCCCCTGCCACTCTACATGTATTTGAGTGTCTCTAATGAGCAGATTATACAGAAGCTTAGAAAATGCCAGCTTTGCTGTGCTATTGACTGCTTCCCTGGCGTGAGAGGAAAACAAACCACCGTCATTATGCAGGCAGTGGGGTAGAGGCCCATTTTCATCTGGGGTTCTGCATTGCAGTATATACATATACTTATTCAGGAGAGGATTTAGTGTTTTGTAACAAAATACATTTTGTTTGCTTTTGCCCATCCCTGAATAAAATGAGCATGATGGAAGCACAGGTTTCTTTGCAGGTGCCACAAAAAAGCTAAGAGTAACACAGGGGTATAACCATACTAAAAAAGCTGTGAGTAACACAGGGGTATAACCATACTAAAAAAGCTATGAGTGATAACCATACTAAAAACTATGTAACACAGGGAGTAACATAACCATACTAAAAAAAGCTATGAGTAACACAGGGTATAACCATACTAAAAAAGCTATGAGTAACACAGGGTATAACCATACTAAAAAAAGCTACTAAAAAACCATACTAAAAACTATGAGTAACACAGGGGTATAACCATACTAAAAAAACTATGAGTAACACAGGGGTATAACCATACTAAAAAAGCTGTGAGTAACACAGGGGTATAACCATACTAAAAAAGCTATGAGTAACACAGGTATAAACCATACTAAAAGCTATAACACAGGGGTACCATAAAAAAAGCTATGAGTAACACAGGGTATAACCATACTAAAAATGCTATAACCATACTAAAAAGAGAGTAACACAGGGGTATAACTAAAAAAGCATGAGTAACACAGGGTATAAAATACTAAAAGCTAAGAGTAACACAGGGGTATAACCATACTAAAAAAGCTATGAGTAACACAGGGGTATAACCATACTAAAAAAGCTATGAGTAACACAGGGGTATAACCATACTAAAAAAGCTATGAGTAACACAGGGGTATAACCATACTAAAAAAACTATGAGAAAACTGTATTGTATCTGAAAAGCATACATGAAAATGCTAATTTCTAATAATTGTAACTGAAATACTGCTGATTCCTGGCAATCATGGACCGGCCACCAAATAAGTAAAATCATAATGAAATTCTTTGTGCAGTTTTCACATAATCTCTTGCGAATTTGATAAAGTTTCATTAACGGACAGATTCAAACTTCCAGTGAAAAAGCATACAGCACTGAAATGTGGTCGATTCCTCTAGTAAAGATGTTTCCTAAAAATAAAGCAGAAAAAGTTTTTCTTTTTTTTTCCAGAGGTTTCTTTAGTGGGCCAGCGCACACAGGCCTCAGACTGACGAGAGGCTGTTTGTTTTCTGAGTACGCTTGAGAGCGCAGCCGCGTTGAGATGAATGAGACTTATTTTGGGAGAGCGGGAGGCTCTGCGCAGATCCTGTCTGCAGTCGCAACCACGAGCGCGTACGGGCGTCTCTGCTCCAGTTAGAGCTGCCTGCTCCCGTCCCGTCATCCTCTCCATGCACGCTAGACTCTCACAATCACTAACCGCCAGACTGACTTCTCTGCACCTCAGCACTCAAGGCTCTCTCTCTCTCGGAATGACTTTGGAAAACATGCATCGGGTTTCTGGAATGGGCATAAAATCCGCCATCAGATCCCTGCTACGGCTAATGAGGCTGCAGGGAGCCTGGACCAGAAACGCTTACAGAGGCATCCAAATGCTCTGTCAGCCGCTCTGAGCACCTGGAACAAAGATTGCTCTTTAACTGTCAAAACCTTGAACCGGAGTCGTGTCTTGGAAGAGAAATCCAGACTGTCCTTATTTCTGCCCATCTTCCAGCCCAACAAGTGAGCGGCCAGCAACGTTTCCAACTGCCCATTCATTTACATACATATATATTACTGACATACATAGTACTGATATCATTGAGAAAGCCTGAATGTCATTCAAATGTGGCAAAACTGAGACACTGTAAACTCAGCTGGCGGGGTCTGTGGCACGGTGGAAGGTTAGGGGAGGTTAGGGGAGGATAAGGCCAGGCCAAGACAGCAGGTGGGAGGGATGGATCTGCTTTTATTGCCTGTGTTTAACAGCCTGAAAATGGTCCAGAGCAGCGCTGCGCTCACTACAAAATATGCACAGTTTTAGGTTTCCAGAACATTCCTGGGACATTAAGATGAACGGCCCCAATACATAAATTTTGCTTGGAATAGTTTTCGTTTTCTTTCTTTTTTTTTTGAAACAATGAAATGTTCTAACACTATCTCAGGAGCTGTTGTTCTAGATACCACAGTTTGGCTTTGGGAACATTCCCTGGACATTGGGAAAGATAGGGTGAGCATCCCAAGCAAATGGGGGGTGGGGCTTGAACATGGTCTTCAAGTCACAAGGACAGCTGCAGTCAAATGGCCTGAAACGTTCCCCAACGTTCTTGAAACAACTCCTGTTGGCCGGGATTCTAAAAAGGAAACTGAGGAACATCTTCAGAGGTGGGACACTGGGTTTCCAGGCTCACGAAACCCCAACAGCTACTCTCTTTTGGCTAGAAATGTTATATCTTACTGTGAAATTACCAAGAAAAATCTCTCAAGATGTTGAATAATGCCAAATATGACATCATTTTGAAATAATACATTTTTGGCCCTGAGGAGAGCTTTATAGAAGGTGCTTTGGCCTCAGTTAAAATGTGAGTCAGTCCTGCCCTCTCGCCCCAGCCACACAGGCGTGAGCGACACTCTGAGACCGGCTGTGCTGAGTACCAAACACACAAAGGCAAAAAAAACGCCCAATCTAAGAGATTTCTTGGTCTTTATGCTGCTTCATTCAGACACAACACAAGCCTGGCAAGGCCCATGCGGCTGCAGCGAGCACACTGCCTGTTTGAAAGAATTTGCAGTTCCTTGTTAAAAAATGTCACAGTCAGCTCTCAAATTCCAGAGAATCGGAGCAGCTCCACCCCGAGATTCAATCAAAATCGATGAGTCAGCTGAAGGGAAAAGTGCTACACAGAGATGGCCCTTCTCAGAGACTCAGATGCCTGGATTCAAACATAATACTCATAATTAGCGACTCATCTTAAAGGATTTGATTAAAATGCCTGGAGAGCCTGATATATGGATTCAGATATATTCAGTGAATCAGCTGAAAGGATTTGATTAAAAGCCTTAGTTACTGTATTTGTAGAGTCAGATGTCTGAATGTAAATGAAGTTATCTGAATGACTGTATGCTATTGTTACACCCTCCTCTGTGATAAACGTGTTTCTGTTTAATTATCAGTCAACATTAAGGACAAAATATGAATGACTCTTGCATCATGAGATGGTCATGTATGAGAAAATGAAGTCTCACAGTATAGCAAACCACTGATTCAGCTTAAGACTGCAAAATCAATGAAGGACAGGAAGCAATTTTAAGGTCCTCTATCCCATTGTCCATAATAGACTTCGTACCTTTACAATAATCACAAACAAGAATCTTCAGTAGCTTAAGTTAAAATCCGTAGGTTAAAGAGAGATTAAAACCCACAGAGAAAGAAGGTGATTCAGTTATTTAAATGTTTTTTTCCACACAGTGTGTTATCTGAATTGGAAGCAGCTGCGGATGCCTTGTTTTGGAAGGGGGATTAGGGGTTTTTATCACAAATGATTAATTCATTCAAAGTGCTGCGGTTAAAGGCTAGCATCTAACACAAAGCATTTCTGAAACAGTGAGGCTTTGACTGAAAATGGTGACGGGAGGGCAGAGGGAGTATGGGTGAGTCTGGGGGGAGCAGACAGAGGCAGAGTTCACCCAATATCAAATGCATATGTTAAAACTGAATCATGCGACCCCAAATTATGTATGACTGTGATGTGTTTGCACGGAGCAGCTTAACTAACAGTGTCCTTTCAAATTGTTGGCTATTCATTGCCAGCTGGCTGGTAACTGAGGTGAGGAATCTTACTCCAGGGTACAAAATCCACTCTAAAAGAGAAATCAGCTACAACTACACTTGAAACTGAGGCACAGTTTGATTTTCACAATTTCACGGTGCTCATAACATGCAGGAAACTATTTTATTTTTTTTTTTTTTTACAAAGCATTATTGAAAAAATTGCAGTTAGTGTTTTATTCTGTTAAGAATCCCTTTTCTGGATATATCACACTGGCTCTCAAACATCCTCCCAAATACTCTGGATAACTTACACAAAGCGTCTGCTTTATTTCAGAGCCGTGACGCAGAAAAGGTGTGATTAGAATTCCAGCTCCAGGTTCACGTCACGTTTGCCCGAAGCGGCAGATGTGTTTAACGCAGGTAACATTCCTGATGAAAATCACCATGAATGACCATCCACAGCTCAGCAGAATAATGCTCCACTCCCGCATTCCATCTGGCGTAAGGGACGCTGAGGAAACGGAAAAATTGTAGGTGATGAGAACATTTAACTCTAACTTTCCTATTGTTGTGGCAACGCTGCAAAGATCTGGTAATCGGCTGATGTGCAGCAGCTTTTAGCATAGGAATCCCGCAGGTCTGCGCAGGTCTGCGCAGTGGAGCAGGGTGGAGCGGGAATTTAGCATAGGAATCCCGCAGGTCTGCGCAGGTTTGCGCAGATGACCAGGGTGGAGCAGGAATTTAGCATAGGAATCCCGCAGGTCTGCGCAGTGGAGCAGGGTGGAGCGGGAATTTAGCATAGGAATCCCACAGGTCTGCGCAGGTCTGCGCAGATGAGAAGGGTGGAGCAGGAATTTAGCATAGGAATCCCGCAGGTCTGCGCAGTGGAGCAGGGTTGGAGCAGGATTTTTAGCACAGGAATCCCGCAGGTCTGCATAGTGGAGCTGACACTGGCGGTGCTCGTGATGAAACTGCAGATGTTCCGCTCCCGACGGCTCTCAGACTGATATTACCATCCCGCTCGAGAGGCGCATTGTCCAGGGGCCAGCTCCGTGCCAGGGCTGCATCGTGAGCACGCTCCAGATTCCAGAGAACCCAGCTCTTGGATTGCATGCATGCATTTCTCTGAAGTTTGTTCCTAAACAGCCACTATGCACTTACAGGGCCAAATGTGCAGTTCTGTGCTATTGACAGAAAACAAACACACACACACGCACACAGCAATAGCTGGGAATTTTCCTAATAAGCACAAACACACACACCGCACAAATATACAATAACCAATCACACAAATCCACACATAAACAGGCACTAACATTCAAACACACACACACACACACACACACACAACAGCACACACACTGCCTACACACAGACGTGCATGCACGCACACTGATGAATGCTAAAGCAGTTTTATGCACACACGTAAATGTACATATCAAATCAGAGACACACACAGACACAACACTGCAGAAATGCCATTAAATACGACATGAGGAAATATTTAAAGGGCTGGAGCCCAATGAAAAGAGAATAGCATCAGGCTGGCACAATAAAAATGAAATACACCCTATATATCTTCTCTTTTACATTTTATATTTCTAATAAATTATTAGTTTCATATTAGATTAGTCTCATTGTTAGAGCTGGAGTGTGCTGTTATTGCTTCCATATTTATCACACACAGTGCCAAGCTCATGCTGTAATTCAGTTTGTCTAGAGAATTCACAGTCAGGTGCTTTGGGGACAAAGGGAACCCGAGGCAGTCACAAGACCGTCTCATTCGCTGGCCTGGTGCACGCTATAGGGAGCGCTCCACTGCTTAGTGCATCTGTGTGTGTGTCTGTGGAATGTTAAAGTCTGCTCTATAGGTTAAGGCTTTCCGGTTGACTCACAGTGTGCTCTCCGCCAGGAGAGATCCATAACCTGGTGAGCTACACGCCCTCGGGCTGGGCTCTATTCCCCATGCAGGCCGGGCTCCGCAGAGCACACTCGCTAAAAGAGTGCTTCACTGCCTCGGCCAGCGTGAATCATGGGGGACAGGCCGGGGTCGTGATTTAATTAAGCCGCAGAGAGAGTGGGGTACGGCGTGCTGTGGCCTCATAACTGCCTCTGGAGCCTGCGAGTCGCCGCAGCCATCTCCAGACAAAGGAGGTGCACCACGAAACTCACAGCTTCCCCCTTACACCCCAAAATGTCTACCTGTCTGTGCCCTGTCTACCAAACTGCTACAGCCCAACAAAGATGTGTGTGAGAATTTAAAGAAAGCAAGGGCTGGAAAACTTCCAAAATCCAAAAGGAAACAGGAGAACGCAGAGTCACTTCACACCTCATCATCAAGGTTTATTTTCATGCAATTTTACAGCCCATCCTAGTCCATCGCTTACAGAAGGATGCAGCCAGCATGATAATTTAGAGAAACGTAATCCAGAAGAACTGGACATGCAAATGATTTAGCACAACAAGTGCACTCTCAGAGCCCCATTAATTGCTTCCCTGGGAATTCCTTTTCATATTGTTATTAATTATCCCGCCACCCCCAGAACAGTCCAAATTAATTTCCAGGTCCAATTAGATATGCATGTTAACCTAAAATTGAGAAGCAAAGTCCTCATCGTTCCTTTTATCAGCTGCCCTGGGGCCTGCCGCTCTGGCTGAAGGGGGCGGTTTGGTGTGCAAAGCCAGCCCCCGCGGAAGAAACAAGACATGGGGTGAATACTAAGCACCCCGACTCAGGAAGAGACGTTTCCCACTCATGAACACTGAGCAGCTAGGCCCAGTAAGAGACGTTTCCCACTCATGAACACTGAGCAGCTAGGCCCAGTAAGAGACGTTTCCCACTCATGAACACTGAGCAGCTAGGCCCAGTAAGAGACGTTTCCCACTCATGAACACTGAGCAGCTAGGCCCAGTAAGAGACGTTTCCCACTCATGAACACTGAGCAGCTAGGCCCCAGTAAGAGACGTTTCCCACTCATGAACACTGAGCAGCTAGGCCCAGTAAGAGACGTTTCCCACTCATGAACACTGAGCAGCTACGCCCAGTAAGAGACGAAATCTGTCCCTTTTCCACCTCCTGTGTGACAGTGCAGCTGAGACTCTTCTGCAGCTAAGTTTGTGTGATGATGCACATTTCAACCGTAGGCTATATATTACAGTGGCCTGTTAATGCTGCATAACTCCTACATCATATATCAGAGGATTAGGCCCAAACAGGTGGCGATGCCTCCTGGCTTTCCTCCTGATTTTGCCCCCTGCTGCTGGGTTATGCAGCTGCAGTCACGGTGGAACAAACCCAATATCTGACCCAACCCTGAGTGATGTTTTTCTACGCTTGAGTGAGGCGTTTAACCTGAATCGCTTTCGCTAAACTCGTCTCATCATACCAATAGTCCAAGTGTTCAAAAGCTGGCATTGACAACAGCATAATGCTAAATAATTAAAATGGATCAATACTTCACTTTAGGTAAGTCAAGCAAAATGAACACAATTATTTTTACGGCTACATTGCGGTCTGCAAAAAAATGATTACATTTCGGAATAGGCAATTGCAGAAATTAAATTATGCATGAGGCATTAATCCACAAAATGGAAGGCAACAAACTAACCAAACTTATATTCTTTTCGTCCTCTAAAACCTCAACTGGGATCTCAGCAATTATGCAGAAAAAAAGTGATTTTTATTTATAAATAACTGTATTTTTCTGAGTCCCCAGCGAGGCCCTCTAGGCTGTTATTATAGGCAGGGGTGTTTATATGTGGGGATGGGACTGACTCACCGCTTGGCAGAGTGAGTGCACAGAGTCACTGAGGCTACGGCCATGCTTTCATCCATTGAGCTGCACAGTGATTCCAGCGGTGTGAATGACTGGCCCTTCCAGTGACCGCCCTTACACTCCAGCCCATAGGGACCTCAGGCCCACTGGATGCTATGACCCCGCTAATGCTAATGCTGACGCTAACGCTAGTGCTGCACTGATCAATAGAGCTGGACCATAACAGTGCAATAGTGCATGCAGACTGGGGATTACAATGAAGAGGTCAAGGGTTACAAATTCCATGCAGGGGTCACTCCTGTTTAGTGCTTTAGAGCAACATACACCCATATCTGTGTGTGTGAGTGTGTGTGTGTGTGTGCATGCACACACACTTGTATGTGTATGCACGTATTTACATGCATATGTGCATGAGTATGTGTATGTGAATATATCCATATATTTATGATGTGTGTGTGTGTGTGTGTGTGTGTGTGTTGGTATCTGTGTGTCTAATTCTGTGTGTGTGTGGGTGTTTATACAGAGCTTGATTTGTGCACATATTCACACTGGTCCCCAAAGGGGGATGGGGGGGGGGGGTGGGGGTGGGAGTCTGTCACTGTAACCTTGGCCTCTTTACATCCTGCACGTGGCACTGTTACAGACCATAATATACACACTTCAGCACAGCACGGAGCCCTCAGTCACAGCCCTGTCCGCTGTGCATAAGGACATCCACAAGGAGAGCAAAAAAAAAAGCACATTTAAAAATGATGCTTCACCATGCTTCTGAAAACAAATTAACTTTTCTCTTTTTCTCTTGAGTCTGTTGCAGAGCCAAGCTGTCAGGATAGATGAGATCCACACAGCTCCTGCAGTCTGCCTTGCCTGGGTGCAGTCCACAGGCCCAGCCTTGCCTGGGTGCAGTCCACAGGCCCAGCCTCCAGCCTCAGGGAAAGTCCTTATTTGGGCCTGTCAGCGCAGCCCTGATGCAAAGGTCAGGCGTCTGGAAGATGGCGGTCAAAATCAGAGATTTATTTTATTTTTTTCTTTCCTTCCTTTCCTCTCTTTTTATTTGTGGAAAAGACAGAGAACAGACTACCAGTGGACCCTGTATAGTATCATAACAAAACCGCAGTGGACGTGGGTGACAGCTCTGTGAGATTAAAAAGGCACTCAACCATCCAACTTCACCTTCAAAACCTAAAAAAAAGGACAAGTACAGTTTGCCCAAGAGACGGACAGAGTTATTCACATACGCAATGCAGGCTGTATCAGTGAATGAAAGTTTCCTGCAGAAGAGCACAACACTGCTGCATGGCTGCTATTCAAAGCCCAACTCCACAAACACTTTGGCTGGGATTCAATCAAACTCACTTTGTGCCTTTAAGGGCTGATTAAATTCAGTCTTTACAGTCTTTAGCTTCTCATTATGTTCTTTTTTAAAATGAAAAGAACACATTCTATAGGACACAGGCATGTGTCTGTACTAAAACAGAAGAAGCTTATGTTGTAGTAAACAACCTTTAAGGGAAAAAGAATTAACTCCATTACGATGGATTCAGTCAAATAAACTTTCATGGACAAACACATTCCAAAGAACATGTTGGTATGTTCTCAGATGAAATGCAACATATCTTTAAAGGAGCTTATGTTGTAATATAAAGTCTGTTTTGACCGATTTGCACCTTTAAATTGCTTTTGATTGAATGCCGGCTGAATTTTGTTTGATTGAATTGAGGGCTGAGCAGGAGCGTGAGCCTGCCTTCTGCTTTGGCGGAGTCTCTGGGGATCCCCTCCAACAGCTGGCATGGAGGGACAGACAGCAGCATTTGCGGGCTCACAGCGTGGAGACGGGGGCCAGATCGGGGCGACAGATGGACCTCTGACACGCCATATCGTGTTCCTCCGGAGCGACGCGATGACCACCTTCCCCACTAACCTCTGAGAGGATTCACTTACACTCCACCAGATCAAAGAGACACATCGGCCCCTGCGCTCGTCCTCTATACAGGGATTTATCCCTTCATCTTCGCCGTGGACATCAGATAATTTGTTGTCGAAGGGCTTCAAAGGAAGCGCAGACCCTCCCTTGTCGCTAATGTTGTGTCATTGCAGAGCGGACCTGATTCTGCTCCTACCCGCCGGCTTTGATCATCGTTTTTATTACTTCCATTATGAGTCAATCAGTTTGACTGGAAGCCCAGGTACAGGGCGGCCCTTTTAAACACATACTCAAAAAGCCTAGTGACTTACTCTACGGCACATTAGCGCATGTTAAACAGGGTGTCTGTTTTAATGAGCAAAACTAGTGAATTTTAAACAGACCGCCATGGAGTGAAGACCAATTAACACGCCATTTTATGTATTTATTCATTTTTTTACATTCTTGAGTGAAAACGTAACAGTTGAAATGTGCGTTTACATGCACATGGAATGCGTGAAGCTGAATGTATTCTGCTCACATCAGAAGCGTCTGTGGCAGGCCGGCTGATGCATTATTTGTACATCGAGCCAAACGCACAGCTGTCAGAGCAGTACCCTTGGAGACAGCATCACGTAGAGACAGCGGGGAATTCACAGATGTATGCTTTCAGGGGGGAAAACTCACTGTCATTTCACATATGTGTGTGCATATATGCGCATATGAGAGAGAACCTGTGTGTGCACATCATACAGAGGGGACTTCTGATTTTTGCTACATGATGCCTTCAGCAGTAAATTATATATTTGCATGTTATAATAGGTATGTTTAACAGATAACTCTGACCATTTGCACGTTGAACTTTTCCCACTACATTTTTAAATCACGATCTAGCCTAGCCAGCAGCACTGTTTCTCAGTGTTATCATTCTGAACACACTGGCCATTTATAGAGCCCGGTAATTGCTATGTGGTGCCACACCAGTGCCCGTTCTGGGAATCAAACCTGCAACCTCTGGGTTAAAAGATCCAGCTTCATGAACACTAAACTGTGAAGCATCACTCTGGGTGACAGGCGGAGTTAGACTGGGTCAGGGTCCAAACGATGCACAGTAATTAGAGGCACCATCACTCTCCTCTTACTCCAAGGCAGACCATAATCGTTGCCATCGTGACCAGAGCTGTTAATGTGAACGGGAGTGTGAAACCCCACATTAAGGGGGCGGCCGGACCCAAACTGGGCAGGATGGCTGCTGGCCCAGCCTCAGCAGCCAGTTCCCGGAGCACGGTGAGATTAATCCCGCTGGCTGACCCTGGTGTTGCAGTAAAACGCTCTTAATTGGCCATTAAGGAGCTGAACGTGCTTTTACTGACTGGTCATTAAAATAGTTGCAGTTTTCTCCTGCACTCTGTGGCTTGGCATGTGCAGTTGGGAGGCATGGTCTAACTCAAAATGCAGTAAATCTTACACAACGCAGACAGCGCACAGTCCCAGCCCATCATCTGTCTGAGCTGCTGCCATTTCTCCTCAGAAATGATGCGCAGCCAAGATGGAAGCTCCTCAAACTCGACCACAAGGTGCAGTTCCACACCCAGCAACGAAAATCGGCCAGTTTTCATTTCTGATTTTCAGAACCTAACTGTGAGGTACAGTGTAAGACTGCAACCTCAACATAAAAATTAATAACTACAATCGAAACTGTCATAACAGTGTTTGTAACAACAATGACTATTATAACATTGTTATAACAAATCTAACAATAGACAATTAATTTGAGCCTGCTTCACTCACTGCATTGATTGGACAGAGTAATTCTGCTTCACTCTCTCTGCCTTAATTGGATAGACTCATACTGCTTCACTCTCTCTGCCTTAATTGGATAGACTCATACTGCTTAACTCTCTGCTTTGATTGGATAGACTCATACTGCTTCACTCTCTGCTTTGATTGGATAGACTCATACTACTTCACTCTCTGCTTTGATTGGATGGCGTCATGTGTCCTTCCTTTTCTCTGCTCTGCACAGTGAGTGCTCAGACACTTTGGCTGTCAGAGTGCTGGAAAAATCCACTGCAGCTCTATGAGAAATCACAGCCTCTGCTCTCCCCTCTCTCTTTACTCAAATAAAGACTGCTAGGGACAGCGTCAGTGGACAAGTAAACCAGTTTCTGTCTGCTGAATTAATGCTCAGCTCCTCTACAGTGCAAATGAGATCTCTCACAGCTAACAGCTACGGCTGACTGGCTAGAGCTCTTAATGGTGGATTCAGGAGAGAAATTTCCAGAAAGCCCCCAGCGTTATTAACTTAAATTGCTAAGCAGGTTATCTCTGCACATGTAAAGCGCCTCTGGCCTGTATTTCCTTCCTTTAACTGCTTCAGGCATCTCTCCCCATCTCCACCTTTATTATATGCTGTCATTTCTCCTCTCTCCCCAGACAGGTGGGCTAACAGCTTCATTCTCTGGCCCAGGTATGATCCAGACTCCAGGCCCAAGATCAAACACCTCAGGAAATCCCAGCACAGAGCACTATTCCAGAAAAACGTGACGTTTCCTAAAGGTATCATTGCCATCAATATCTGTCAGCCTGTCAACAATAGTGTGGATTTTAGTATATCATAGCATTATGTTTCGTGTCACTTATATCTACCATAGTTACTGTACCATTTCTTCCTTGGCTGTGAGAGAGATGTTCTTTTTATTTCAAGGGACATCCTAATAAAATCAAGGTTAAATAAAATATATTTAAACAATGTTCCAAATGAAAAGTACAGCATGTCCTAACACAGCTTCTCTCAAACGCAGGGTATGGAAATGTACTCTGCTGTGTGAATATTTATAAAGGTTATGAGTCAGGGAGGTGCCAGAGACGCAGGTGAGACTGAAGTCATGGCCCATAAACACTCCGAAATACCAGCCTTCCCCTCCGATTATCACCTGCGCTGTTGCTTCATTCATCAGGCTCACAACTATGACATCATAATTACCAGCCTGACAAACTACTGTCTCCACTGTGACATCACACTGCCCGACCTCAGGGATGTTCTTTATGAATAAATCAATAGTCATTTAGTTCTTCTGACTAATCGTGAGCTTGTGTAGGCAGGACATTCATTTTCAGTGGTTATTCAGAGCCAGAAAACTCTCTGGTGGAGTATTAAATGTAGACATGGGCAAACTTTTCTGGGCCAACCAAATCTAAACTCAAATGTCAGAGGGGAACCAATGTGGTTGTAGGCAGCCTATTAAAAAATGACTGCTCATTTTCCAGATGCACATTTTTGACTGGAGGTGCTCTCCCTCATCTCTGAGGCTTCATTTGACTGGAGGTGAGACTGCTGTGGAGCATTTGCTCCTACTGCTCTGACTGGCTGCTACTGCTGTGGACAGGTTAGCTGCACCACTGCTATTGCTATGGAGCAGGTTAGCTACAGGTTAGCTGTAGTGAAGGTTAGCTACACACCACTGCTTACTGCTGTGGAGCAGGTTAGCTACACCACTGCTACTGCTGTGGAGCAGGTTAGCTACACCACTGCTACTGCTGTAGTGAAGGTTAGCTACACCACTGCTACTGCTGTGGAGCAGGTTAGCTACACCACTGCTACTGCTGTAGAGCAGGTTAGCTGTGCTGCTGTGGAGCAGCAGGTTAGCAGGTTACACCACTGCTACTGCTGTAGTGAGCAGTGTTGCTGTAGAGCTTAGCTACACCACTGCTACTGCTGTAGAGCAGGTTAGCTACACCACTGCTACTGCTGTAGAGCAGGTTAGCACTTCTGCTACTGCTGTAGAGCAGGTTAGCACTAACTATGAATTGTGCTGTGCTTTGCTAATAAACTTATGGTCAGTTACCGCTTCTGGCCAATGGCATGCAGGTGTAGTTGGAAGGGCTGCACAGTGAATAATACATTAACCGTAACACCAGTTACAGCTAATGCTCTTAACTCATGGTGAGAGTCTGCAATTACTTCATTACTGCTTCATTACTGTGAACGTTGCTTATCTAATCAGCCAGCTGCTGATAAGCTGCAGTTTCTGGGTGATTCTGCTGCACTCACTGAACACTGCCACTGTGAGAGAAGGACCGCAGTCACATTCTTATGCTGCTGTACAGGTGTTTAAAGGTAAACAGGGAGGAGCGGGTGTGTGAAAAATAAACCAGCCATATTCATCCTTATAATTCAGCACAAACCATTAAGGCTGCTGAATGCCAACAGCACTATTAATGAAATTATGCATAAACTCAGAGTGTGAACGCTCGTACTCCAGACTAGCTTTAGGGGAGCACTTCAAGCCCATTTGACGCAGAGGCCGTTTGCATTATGAAACACATAAAGGTAATACTTCTGCAGCTATTGGACCACAATGTGACACAACAGGTGGTGTCTTGACAATATGGTGGAGAGACAAATATAAAACACACCTCACAGCTCTAGAGCTGAGGCTGTCATGCGCAGATTAATTTGTCATGAGGAGCGACATGCGCAGTTTTTCAGAGATGAGTCTAAATGGTCCTAATGACCTGTTATCATCATTATGTATTCATATATCCTTATGATTTTATGTTTTGAAGCTCTTACTCGATGGTTATATTACACCACGTTTGGTAAAGTCCCATGCTTTAGTGAATACCATGTGACTAAGACGTTTCTGAACAAATGCATTGTGATGTCACAATCAGTCTGCTTCTTATTTCCTGGAGATCTGAGCTTTCTCTGATATGCCTATGCATGGTTCTCTATGCATCTTTAACCAGGCTTTCCTCCTCTGACTGCTCTGGCCCCAGGCCAGAGCCAGAGCGCAGCCCGCTGGCTGGAGCTCGTACTAACAGCTAGCGGCTTGCAGACAGGGCCGCAGACTGGGACGCAGACAGGACGCAGACGGTAAACACAACGCACGACGCCTGCTTTTATCGGTCTCGGCTGCGGTGCTACTGGCAAGCACAGCATGCTCCATTCCAGCTGCGTGACGTCACTCAAACAGGACAACTCAGAAGAACTCACAACAGGGCAGATCAGGTCACCCCCACCTCCCCAAATCTCCACGGCAACAGGCAGTCCTGCGCCTGCCACACCCCCTCCTCCCCCATTCTACCAAAGAGCAACCAAGAACATAAGCTAAACAAGACCTACATTTTCCTTTTGTTCATTCATTTAACTTTCACTCACCTCACAGACTTCAGGCTAATAGCAGGTGCCACGTGTGTGCATCAGCAGGTTTGCCTGGAGTCAGACTTACCCTAAAATATCACTTTCAAAGACGCAATCACATCCCAAAGCACTGCATTATACAGGGACAATTATATGAAAGGAGATGAGGTGAAAGGAGAGAAATCTGCTGTCGCTTCAGTCTCACACTGTGTGATCTAACATGACTGTAAGCATAACTTACAGGGACTGAACCACAGCATACCTCACATACATCATCTACAGCCCGGCTTATATCAGAGCTGCCAGAGGAGCACAGACAAAGCCAGGAAGCACCCCTTCCCCCCACCTTCCCAATAAGGCCCTCCAAATATGACTGAGTAAAGTTTCCACACTCTACCCTACCAGAACATTCGCTAAACAAATTAAATTTCTGTTTCCATAGTTTCCATACTTCCAATTGAGTTTTGAGTCAGCTCGAGCAAAATCCGTCTTCATCTTTCACCTGTGGGTAGAGGATTTGACATGTTGAATGTGTCTGGGACTGTACGGCGTGCCATCAGCACTCAGACGAAGGCCTGGTGTTTCACACCGCTCAGAGTTACTGCTGAGAGTGGAACCCGAGCACAATGACTTCCCCTAAGCCCATGGAATGTTAAGGGCAAGCGAGGAGATCCATTTCTCACAGTGCGTCTGAGGCGACATTCAGAGTGTCCAGTTACATATCCCCTTACATTCCACACACACAGCTCCTGCCAGCAGCGTGGCGTGGATTAGAGGAGAAGCCACAATTTCAGCTCTTTCAGGGATGCTGGACACACACGACAAAAAGGAAAAAAGGAAAAGCAACGCTAGGAAACAAAAGCAGATCTTGTGAATGAACGACAGACGGAATGCACAAACAAGATTTTTTCGTCCCCACTCTGTCCATAATTTTCCATGAGAGATGGCTGACTCCAGCCTCAAAGTCGACCACACAGACTAAACACCTATTTATTTTTAGCCCAGGAGGAACTGCAGTCTGCGCTGGAGGTGTGCACTGTGCTAACCTCACGTGTGCTCGCGTCCACCATGTCTCACCAGAGAGACCAAATATGGAGCCAAAAGCAACATGCTTTCAAGAAATGAAAGAGGACATACTGCATGATAACAATGCGCTACATTTGTAAGTAAGATATCAACACCTTCGTCTTTCAGTAAGATAACCATACCTCCAAGTAAAGTTTGTAATTAAGATAAAGTTTGCTTAAAGTCTATATGATAACAATTCTTTAGAGTGAGAAAAAAGGTCTGCATCACAAAGTGAGAATTATAACAGCAAGTTACAGAACACAGAGGGTTGTTTATGACATCACAATGCATGACCCACACCACAGGTGTTAAGGAGAGTGGATGAGAGAGCGAGAGAGAAAGATAGAGAGGAGAAACTCAAATCGTTTCAGCACGTCATCAAACCCTGCCAGTCTGGCAACTTTTCCCCTCTGAGAGCCGTTTCAGACACCACAAATAACACTGGCAATGTGGCATGTCTAGCAGGCCGGTCACAGAGCGCTGTTGACAGAGGCCCGTGGGCAGCTGTTTGTTTTTTCTCCACGTCGCTCCTGTAGGCAGGCTGTGTGTTCGCCCATTTAGGCTCTGTTGATCTCTCAGAGCTCTGGACAGTGTTGCACTCTGGAGTAAATGCGTGCAGTTTAGTGAGTCACATTCTTCCATCGCACTTACTCTGAGTCATGAAAGAGGACTCTTTTCTTTAGGGCCACATGTAGATAACAAGCCGGCCCACCTGCCCATCGGCCGCCAGGGTCTCTTTTCTTTAGAGCCGCATGTAGATAAGGAGCCGGCCCACCTGCCCATTGGCTGCCGGGCGTTTCAGCATGCCCAAAGCCAGCCCCTCTGTCTGAATGCATGGCAAAACTCAACCAAACCACTTTGCCTTATTTCATGGCATATGCAATAAAAGCACACGGTATATTCTCTTCAGTCAGTACAGCCTCCAGTCTGCTTCAGCAAATATCCAGCAGGTTAAATGGACAGTGTAAAACCGTAAGCTGCGTGTCGCTCTGTGTGAAAGCTGAAACAGTAACGCAGATGTCACCTCTGACAGAGCCACTTTATGGCCTTGGCTTCCTGCTACCTGATTGGTGCCTGCAGATTTCTGAGGGCGGGGCCAGCTCTATCCATGGGGCACCCCCACCCCTGACTCAGTGCTATGGTAAAACACGTGGACTGGGGTGCTTCGCTCTCTGCGTTCATTGGAAGGATTTCTGATCTCATTTGCTTGATTAAATTGGCTTTAGTGTCAGGCTACACTGACATCCACATGGATACTGAGTTACCAGGCCATGGTGAGCCGAGACATCATCCTGCAAACCGCACTGTGTCTGGAGCTGAGAGCACCCCGAACCCAGGCAAGCTACCGCTCACTTCCTCCTTCAGCTAAACCCCAACAACAGAAAGAAAAACTGCATGTTTCTAACGCAATTCTAAGGCAAAAAAAAAAATGTGTTTTTCCTGCAAAAAAACACTCCACTGTGTATTATGGCACTCCTAAGCAGAATTCACACCCAGTGTGAAGCCAGTTTTCATCACATGCTGCCTAAAGACGGAGATGTAGTTATTCATGTGTACATTATTGCACAGACAAAAAACATATATTTGGCAAGCTAGCTACACTGCAATACTGTGCAATACTGTGAGATTTGTAAGGAATGAGAGAGAAAGAGAGGTAGAGAGGGAGGGAGAGGGGGAGAGAGAGAGAGAGAGGAGGGAAGAGAGAGAGAGGGAGAGGGGGAGAGAGAGAAGGAGAGAGGGAGAGAGGAGAGAGGGAGGGAGAGAGAGGGAGAGAGAGAGGAGAGAGAGAGAGAGAGGGGGGAGAGAGAGAGGGAGAGAGAGGGAGAGGGGGAGAGAGAGAGAGGGAGAGGGAGAGAGAGAGAGAAGGGGAGAGGGAGAGAGAGGAAGAGGGCACATCACCAGCCCAAATCATGCCGTTACCACAGACTCAGCCCCCTGAGCTGCTCACACTCAGCGGGGGGGGCAGATCAAAGGCAGAGCCACACAGCGGAGGATTCACCCTGCGCATCCAGCGACGGATTCACCCTGCGCATCCAGCAGCGGTACTCCACTGCTCACCGGAGAGCATCACCTGGATGAGTCACAGCTCTTAGAAACGGACGAGAGCACGAGACAGAAACACCTGCAGCGTGTGAGCACAGACTCCTCTGTGCAGGTTCAGACCCGCTGCAAACCACAGGCTGCCGGTACACACTGCCGAGGGCCGGCAGAAACACACGAGAGAGAGACGCTGTGTCTGCACTGCTGCGCATTTCACACACCCCTCATCACAATCAGAGGGAATCTGCTCCGCAGACACAGTGCTCTGCAATGCAAACGATACAATAAGCAATAAAGCAGTAAGGCATCACAGCTGCTCACTATGCTCACCCTGAATGTGGAAGAAATGAGAGAGAGGAGTTAAATGAGAGAGAGGAGTTAAATGGGAGAGAGGAGTTAAATGGGAGAGAGGAGTTAACAGCAGCATTAGAGGAGCTGCTTAAGGAGGCCAGGTCAGGCCACCTGTGGCTGCGCAGGTGATATTCTGGTCCCATGCTGCAAGAGCTTATGCAATGAATTGCTTGCCAATTAAACCAATTTGTGATAAATCAAAAAAGAATGAAGGGGGAGAAAAAGGAGAACAACAAAGACAAATTACACCAGCAGAAAAAAAAAAACTGAAAAACCAGCATAATAGAAAAACCAGATGGCTGGATGATGAAAATTAAATAAACAAACAAGTAATTAAAGGCATACACTGGCAAACATGTGCACTGCTTTAGTTTCTGAGGACTATCCATTAGACGAGCAGCAAACTGAGGGACTGCCAGACACGCAAACATTCCCTACAGGTTCCTAAATAAACACAGAATCACTCGCTGGGGGATCTTTGCACATACACCCCCGTGGCCAATATTTCACCCTCCCAAACAGCTGTGAGAGGAACAACAGGCCTGAGAGAGAGGAACACAGCCTCTTTCCCACTGTCTGCTGCACGAGAGATCCTGTCTGTTCCATTGTGTAGTGTGCTGTAGGAGAGATCCTGTTTTTCTTCTCTGTGCTGTAGGAGAGATCCTGTTTTTATTCTCTGTGCTGTAGGACGGATCCTTTTTTTCTTATCTGTGCTGTAGGAGGGATCCTTTTTTTCTTCTCTGTACTGTAGGACAGATCCTTTTTTTCTTCTCTGTGCTGTAGGACGGATCATTTTTTTCTTATCTGTGCTGTAGGAGAGATTCTGTCTATTCCATTGTGAGGTGCAGGAGTGATCCTGCTTTTGTGTATAGGAGAGATCTTGTTTTTCTCATTGTGTGTTTAGGAGAGATCCTGTTTTTCTCATTGTGTGTTTAGGAGAGATCCTGTTTTTCTCATTGTGTGTTTAGGAGAGATCCTGTTTTTCTCATTGTGTTATTAGGAGAGATCCTGTTTTTCTCATTGTGTGTTTAGGAGAGATCCTGTTTTTCTCATTGTGTGTTAGGAGAGATCCTGTTTTTCTCATTGTGTGTTTAGGAGAGATCCTGTTCTTGCATGGTGTGTTTAGGAGAGATCCTGTTTTTCTCATTGTGTGTTTAGGAGAGATCCTGTTTTTGTGTGTAGGAGAGATCCTGTTTTTCTCATTGTGTGTTTAGGAGAGATCCTGTTTTTCTCATTGTGTTATTAGGAGAGATCCTGTTTTTCTCATTGTGTGTTTAGGAGAGATCCTGTTTTCTCATTGTGTGTTTAGGAGAGATCCTGTTTTTCTCATTGTGTGTTTAGGAGAGATCCTGTTTTTCTCATTGTGTTTTAGGAGAGATCCTGTTTTTCTCATTGTGTGTTTAGGAGAGATCCTGTTTTTGCGTGTAGGAGAGATCCTGTTTGTCTCTGAGCTCTGGCAGTCAGAGATCATGACTGTGGTGATGATCACATCCAAACTAAAGAGCAGCAGGATTCCCACGGGCGAAGAATCTGTGTTTACCCCTCCAGCTTCACCTCCAATCTTTCTGTCCTGGGTGATGAAAGCACTGCCATCGCACTCAAACACAAACATAAACACAAACATGTTCCTGTGATGCATTCTGTTATCATAAAATAAAATACCAAAAAGTTTAACAACACTCGTTTCTTCTGGTCTATAAAAAAAGGCAACAAATGTCATATCTTCCAAAGGGGAAATCGGGACACACAAAGTAAACAGAAAAATGAAAACCTGCCGCCCTGTTTTCATTATCGCCAGTGCAGAGACAGCCTTGGACAACAGCATGTTCTAGTTCTGAAGCGATACAGTGCACACAATTACAAACGGAGTTCTCTCTTAGTTCTGAGGAGTTACAGCACAGATAGTTAAATAGAATATTCTCCTTAGGTTCTGTAGATTTACAGCACAGACATTTTAAAACAAGGCTCTCCCTTACTGGTTATATCACAGATAGAGGACAGATAAAGACCTGCAACAATGTGCTGCACTTGTTGGCAGGTATTTTAAACACCAGCTACAGCATTGTGTTTCCAGTCCAACTGTTATGAAACAGTGAGCACACTGGAAAAACTGCAGAGCATAACCATTTATAGGAACTGCTGCACAGAAGAGAATTGTTTATCACTAATTGCAATATATTTTTGGCACTTTTCCTCAAAACTATCACAGTAAAATATATGTGCCAATATCTTTTACAAGGCAGCCATATATTCAGAATGTGCCTGAGTATATTTCATGTTTGTCAGGGTGGGGGATGAGGCTCCACTCCAGAGCCTCAACCTGACGTAGGAAAAGGGCTATTCCATCAAGGCTTCAGGCCTAAACTGCCTGAAATCTGATTCAGTCCAGCAGAAATCAGATTGTAGATTTGGGCTGTTTGTCTCAGGCAGGTGAAGCAGAGGAGACAGACCTCATTCGGAGGGGTGTTGACTGAGGGACACTCAAGTAGAAATGAACCACATTTTTGCACCGAGCTCATTTCCTCAGGCCAGCCAATAAATCTGCATCGGAGAGTAACGGCTGCAGCGTTTTCTCTCTTATTTTCCTTTGGGTACTGATGATCTCTCACACCCACTCTACTGTGAGACTAATCAGAGGTAATAACCTGCCGTCGGTTTAATATCAAAGTGCATTCCCAGTGGCTGGGCACATTACTCAGGCTCATAGTTATGATGTCATAGACGCGAGCCAGACATGTGAGGCATGTGCCTCTGTGGCAGGCTGCGTGGGTGGGCCTGGGGTTATATTTACACAGGAATAGAGACATCAAGGTGAAGCCGATCACATTACAGCCAGGGACGACGTCTGAAGCAGGGTCAGTGAGGGCATTCTCTCCATATACCTTACTGAGACAGGGTTACCATAGGCTTGGGCAACAGCCAATGAGCTGATGGGGGAAACAGCACTCATCCAATCAGGTGGTTAGTTTGGGTCAAGACAGAATTAATGCAGGACCTGTAAGAATTTTCTGTCTTTAAACACAATCTAAGGTCAGTTTTATTGTAGTCATTACAGCATTGCCTGTATGTACTCTTAACTGCACTAACTGGAAACAGTTAATGCAGGCCCAAAGCAGGTAGTGACATAACCACCACAGCAGAAGCAGGTAGTGACATAACCATAAGCAGATGAATGAGTTCAGGAGAGACAAGATGATGTGACAAAGCACAAAAAAACCTGTCTGCAGAAAAACGCTTGCAAGAAAATATGAGTCTGTGGGCTGGTTCCATTCTTCAGTTTGGCTCAAATAAATATTAGAATAGTGGGGGGAAATAAACATTTTCACTCCAGAAAGAGTCCATTTCAGATGTAAAGCCTGAACGTTTTTCAGTGTTATTTCAGTAGGAAAGTGAAGCACCTTCACCGTGAAGCCCTCAGGTTCCTGTCCGGCCGTTTCTCACTCCTGATGAACTGCTGGTCCTCTAAAGGACACTGGAATAAGCAGCTGCTTCAAATCACAAGCCTTAGCCTTCTTTCACTTGGCATACGCCAGCGTAGTTATCTCCTAATGGAGACAGTGTAATGTCCATATGACAACATTTCCCAGAGTTCCTCTGGCCAGTGAAAGGGTTCACAGCAGGTGATACTGGATTACATTTAATAACATTTAAAGAAAAAGAAAAAAAAAACATTAAAGAGATTAAAGATTTTTTTTTAAGTGTTCTGAGTCATTTTCAATTTCAGAAACAAACCCAGAGAGGATGTTCTATCACAGCCAGACATGCTGTGTCAGACTGAAGGTCCTCTCATCTCAGAGTGTGTCTGAAAGAGGAGACTCTGCTGAAAACAGAGGATGGGAAACAGACACGCTTTTGGCTCCACAGGCCCAGTCTCACTCAAAGGATATGCCAAGAACAGAAAGTACAGAGAGGCGCATGTTAGACAGACTCCGAGGGAGAGCAACACCTCTGACAGGCCTTAGAGTGAGAGGAACTGGACAGAGATACTCCAACATGAAATTTACTGTGAACTAAATAATGGCTATGAAATATATCAGAGCTGCTCCAGTACAACAGAACACAATACAACAGTGCAGGGTAGAACAGAACAGATTGGAATAGAAAAGAATAGTATACCATGTCTATCTGATACTGGACATTAGTCTGTCTTTGGCTTTACCTTTGACACAAGAATCAACACTAGAAACAAAGTGAGCACACTACACACTCCTCTCATCTCTTCACTCTCTTCTCTCTCTCCTCCACTCTTCTCCCTCTCTGCTCTCTCAGTTTCACAGACTAAACACAGCAGGATGAAGCCAACCCCAGGCCAGCTCCAGGAAATGATTCAGACTGGCACTCGCATACATCATTTCCAGGAGGAAGACTGTTATCCTCAAATACTCCCCATGAGTTACACTGGGAAACCCAGGCTGAGAGTGAGGTCTCACACCAATCTCACTCCTTTCTTACACTGGGAAACCCAGGCTCAGAGTGAGGTCTTACACGGATCTCACTCCTTTCTTAGGCTTTCATCCTTCACTTTTTGGATGTGATGTGTACATGAAGCCCAAATCAGTCAGGAGTAAAATCCGATCTTCCCTCCACCATGCTGGGAATCAGCCGTGTCGTTTTGTCTTTCTCTCCCTGCAGTGGTACTCTATGCCATCATCAGGTTACTCAAATTTGCACTTGTGGTTTACAATGAAAACCACTCAAAAGAAAAGTGAAAACTGACTGTAAGTCGACACGACTATGCCCCTTCCCCAGGCACAGTTTAATCGTTATATATGAAAATTCGGAATGCTCAAAGGAGGCATTAAGTAAAAGAAAACTTCTCATCATGTTTGTACCATGCTTGTAACATTACAAAAGAAGCAGCACAAGTTTTTGAAAAATAAAAAAATGAACAAACTCCATACAAAAATGTCATTCTATGAAAAGAAATAAGCTCTGAATAGTGCTGGGAGGTATCTGACACTTATCCTCCATGATGTTTTTCACTGCTAAGGAAGGAACGTCCTCATGGCGACTTTATCTCACAAGAAAAGCAAGACTGTAATGGCAGCCTTCCTCAGTGCTCTGGGAACGTTTTTGAGCTGGCTGATTCTCCCATGGCCAGTCCCAGGTCCTTACCTCATCCCTGTGTCAGGTCTCCACTACGCCCCCCCCCCCCACCCCACACACCTGCAGCCACAGCTGGCCTGAAGCCCCCCTCCCCTCCCCCCATCCCTGCATATGTCATTACCCTCCACTCAGCTCTGATCCAGCTGCTTCTCCTCAACATGTCCTGGATCTACTCAGCCTTAGCAAAAGGAGTCACACACACACACACACACACACACACACACACACGCCTGCATTTGTACTTCTCATTTAAAACATATTGCTGCATTGCTGGCTCACACGCTGCTGTGAAAGTGTGAGAACGTTTCTCTCATCCTCCGTAATGGTGGCAGGTTTCAGGGTTCAGCTGGAGCAGGCCTTTAGCCCTGGAACCTGGCTCAGCCTGGAGTCCTCCTTCCCTCACCTGTCAGCGGCCCCGGCTCCTGCCCTGACCCGTCTCCATGGCAACAAAAACCTCACGGCAACCGCTCTACGGAGCCGACATCACGACCATGCTCAACATGAAGCCAGGCTTCTCCTGGTCCAGGTCTCAACCCAAGGCCCCCTGTGCTTGCCAGAGCCGGCTGGATCACTGTGCTGATTTGTCAGGCCCAGCTTTCCTGTAGTCTGATTGGTGCAAACCAGTTATCCGATGGTGAACCTGATTGGCTCAGAGAGTTTATCATGGCGCACGCCCACTCCATTGGTTTATTAGCTAAGTGCATTGGTGTAATTCAGGCAGTGTTGTATCGCATGGGTATGTGTATCTTGGCAGTTTTGAGTGAGGCTTTTAGTAGGCCATATTTACATCAGTTCCTGCCTACGCCTGCCTGCTCGGAGACGAGCTTAATGAGCTCCTGCGCTCAATAACCTGCCACATAAAGCGCAGGGTTGGTGGGTGCAGCACTGTTTGGCGGGAAGTGCATATAAGTGAAGCACAAATAAGTCTTTGTCAGAGTTAATCAGGGAGTTAAGTGATGTATATGTGCTGGGCCTCCAGCAGCGATTACCTTCTTACAACATTACTCACACTAATGTGCGTAATGGCGGCGGCAGGCGGGGAACGAGCGTCACACACACAGCTCCACAGGGAAACACAGTGAGCCCGCAGCTTCCAGTCCGCACGCAAACACATGCTCCGGTCCACAAATTATCACTCACCCGGAGCTCAGCCGATACCAACAACATCAGTAGACGCCGTGCACGCGACTGCTGTACATCGCTCAGTGGAAACCCAGTCAGCGTTCCATCTCCATCAATGGAAGCAATGAACATCAATTAAGCTTACATTTACATTGTGATAGCTTTTTAAATCATCAACATTCATACAAAAGGATACTTTAATGCACATATCTGCATAACTCATCATAAAATGTCTCCATACTGCTGTAACCTCTGACCTTAGTGAGAGAGACGTAAGCAGGAAATAACATTCAGCTCAACAGGCATCTGAAGAAATGTATTATTTTGACTTATGTGCCGCCATCATGTATTTCTACTACAAAATTGTTCTAACTGAGCAGAATATCAGAAGATGTGATTATTCTTTAGACAGGAATGACTAGGAGGCTAAAGTACCTTCTAGAAGGAGATGCAGACAAACGTTGCATTATAAAGAGCTCTCCCCCCTGAATAGGTGTGACTGTGAAAAAGACCTCTCGCCCGCAGCAGTAAGGCGTTCAGTGAAAGTGCCGAAAGCTTCGCTCCACACAAAGGAAGAACGGTCTCCTCTGTTTCTGCAGCACATTCATCGCCACAGGTACGCAGGCCTGGGATTAGCATCGCACACGGCGCTCGCTCGACATCTCCAAACAATGTGAATCTTGCGAGCGTTTTCTGTTGTGAGTCCACATTAGTAATGACCCAATGCAAAGAGCGTGCGGGTTCGAGGCGGGGGGATTCATGAACGCTGCAGAACCTGCCTGAGAAACTGGGGCCTGTGTGAAAAGAGAACTCTACAGTGTTGAGCCAGGTCCTTCATGCTGTCTGCGTTTGTGTTCTCTCTGGCACATGTCAGGTGTGTGGCCTGTCAGCCCGTCTGAATCCCCAGGATGACCAGACCAGAGCTACAGTAGCTGAGTCTCCCTCACAGACCTTTTGTCTTTGGCCTTTTATTGCAATCTGATTCCGTTCTGCCGCATTTTTATATAAAAAAAGGCAGATTTTCAAATGCTGTATAATTTATCAGTAGTTCTGAGACATGCTCCTTTGTCTGGTATTTCAGGTTTTTCTTTTTTTAATTTCTTTTATCAGTGGAAAGTGTGATTCATTTCAGTTCAAAGCAAACTTTTTTTTGCATCAGAGTTAAGAGAGTGTGATATGGATGAGGCGTAATTGCGTGGGCTCTGGTCAGCCCTTCACTGAGCCTCACATTCCAGATCTATAACAGTGATCACAGAGCTTTGGGAGAGGAGTGATTTAGCAAGCAGTGAAATGAAAGGGGCTGGTGGAGACTGCTCTTTGCTTTAGCGAATGCTAGTGGTTCAGCGCTGCCTGTGGCCCGTAGCGACCACACGGGGAAGTCGATACCGCGCCCAGGCGCCACTGCTCGCCAGAGCATCCTCCTGATTCAATAACACAACCGAGAAGCCCAGATAATCTCTGTGAAGTTTACCGCAAACTCACGGAAGAACCAAATAGCTCATGAAGCCCTAATCCTCTCTAATAAAGACTGGCAAAGCTGTGCAGGAGCCCGACGGGCCCGCGCTCCACCACTCAGACCGGCAGCGTGTGGATTAATCTGTCCCTCAGTAAGACTTCCTTCATCCACAAGCAAACTGATTCAACCATTTCAACAAAGAAACACTCTCTAATGGTGCCATTCAGACACTTAAGATGATAGCGAATGAAATGGTTTTTGTGTCGTTGTTCCATTAATTAACTCATGTCATTGTGTAGAAGTGGCATTATGTGAGAGTGCTCCCGATGTCCTGTATTTAAGAAATAAATGCACACAGAAACTGCTCGATACAGCCAGTACAGCAGGGGGCAGACCAGACCTCAAGTCTACGCATCTTAAAAACACATCACCTGACCAGGTAAAACAGTCCCCTCCTGAGAAACACGATGTTACACACTGTGTGTGTGTGGGTGTGTGTGAGTGTGAGTGCATGTGTGTGTGTGTGTGTGTGTCTTCAGCGGTGGCCTGGCACATATGCACAGGCTAGTCTCGTTATCTGGAGCAGAGGGGCGGCAGACAAACAGGCGCACAGGGGGAGAAACACTGACTGCAGCACACAGAGATTTACTCCACTCTCACTCTGCCACTTGTTGGTGTGTGTGTGTGTGTGTGTGTGTGTGTGTGTGTGTGTGTGTGTGTGTGTGTGTGTGTGTGTACATATCTGTGTGTGTATCTGTGCATGTGAGTATGTGTGTGTGTGAGTGTGTGTGCATGCATGTATAAGTGTGAGTGTGTGTGTGTGTATGTGCAAATGTGTGCAAATGTGTGCATGCATGTATAAGTGTGTGTGTGCATGTGAGCATGTGTGTGTGTGAGTGTGTGTGTGTGTGTGTGTGTGTGTGTGCAAATGCAAATGTATGCATGTGTGTGTGTGTGTGTGTGTGTGTGTGAGCATGTGTGTGTGTGTGTGTGTGTGTGCATGCATGTATAAGTGTGTGTGTGTGTGTGTGTGTGTGTGTGTGTGCATGCATGTGTGTGTGTGTGCGTGTGAGCATGTGTGTGTGTCTGGTCTCAGAGCAGACGCTCAGATCTCCACACGCTCTCCTGGGAGCAGCTCGTGCTGCAGCACTGAAGCAGAGGAGGCGGCTGATTCAGAGCGGCTACTCACAGCAGAGCGGGTACTCACTCCTCTTCTCCCGGTTTACATCACACCCCAACCACCACACTGAATCACTGCCCTCTGCTCACACCTGCCTCAACATGATTGGCTAGAAAACAATAGCCCAGCATGTAGGTGAGCCTGAATAAGAGAGCACACAGCTAGCCTAGCCAGCAGGTGAGGCTGAATAGGAGAGCACACAGCTAGCCTAGACAGCAGGTGAGGCTGAATAGGAGAGCACACAGCTAGCCTAGCCAGCGGGTGAGGCTGAACAGGAGAGCACACAGCTAGCCTAGCCAGCGGGTGAGGCTGAATAAGCGAGCACACTGCTAGCCTAGCCTGCAGGTGAGGCTGAATAAGCATGCACACAGCTAGCCTAGCCAGCAGGTGAGGCTGAATAAGCACACACACAGCTAGCCTAGCCAGCAGGTGAGGCTGAATAAGAGAGCACACAGCTAGCCTAGCCTGCAGGTGAGGCTGAATAAGTGAGCACACAGCTAGCCTAGCCAGCAGGTGAGGCTGAATAGGAGCACACACAGCTAGCCTAGCCTGCAGGTGAGGCTGAATAAGCACACACACACAGCTAGCCTAAGCAGGTGAGGCTGAATAAGCACACACACAGCTAGCCTAGCCGGCAGGGGAGCCTGAATAACACACAGCTAGCCTAGCCAGCAGGTGAGGCTGAATAGGAGAGCACACAGCTAGCCTAGCCAGCAGGTGAGGCTGAATAAGCACACACACAGCTAGCCTAGCCAGCAGGTGAGGCTGAATAAGAGAGCACACAGCTAGCCTAGCCAGCAGGTGAGGCTGAATAAGAGAGCACACAGCTAGCCTAGCCAGCAGGTGAGGCTGAATAGCCTGCCTAGCCAGCAGGTGAGGCTGAATAAGCATGCTAGCCTAGCCAGCAGGTGAGGCTGAATAAGCCTAGCCAGCCAGCCTAGGTGAGGCTGAATAAGCACACACACAGCTAGCCTAGCCTGCAGGTGAGGCTGAATAAGCACACACACAGCTAGCCTAGCCAGCGGGTGAGGCTGAATAAGAGAGCACACAGCTAGCCTAGCCAGCAGGTGAGGCTGAATAAGAGAGCGCACAGCTAGCCTAGCCTGGACGCTCTCTGAGACTGTCTCCAGCACACACAGATGAAGCAGATATTTTTCACTCAAAGGTGTGAAGAAAGTCATCATCAGCTCCTCCAGACTGCGGATTTTCTCAGCGAGCCAAGAAAAGCAACACGCCAAATGGCTGGGTGTTTCTCACCTCTGATTGGCTGTTCTATTAGGAGAGACTCCTACACCAACTGTGGTCAGCAGTCCCGTTCCTTTCTGAAATCCCAGTAACGATGCTACGCATGTCCGCTTAACGGAGGAGAGAACATGCAGAGAGCTGATTTATGCCGATGTCTTTCTGTGGTAGGTGCCCACGCCCATGAGTTACACTCACCCTCCGAGTGGAGAGGAAGGGCCGATAATAAATAACAACAATAAAACTCTAACCATCCATGAGCACTAAAGAACTCTATTATATGAAATGGACAATGTTTTATGGACAATGGACAATAACCCATCTTTACCAGGTCTAATTTAAAATGGTCCCCACACATGCACATCCATATTGACTGTGAGTAACACCATCTGCATACTTAGTTAGTGGTGCACCTGTTTCACACAATGAAGCCGTGTATCATGGCTCATGAGTGTCGAGAATGTTACTAACTCTTCTTTTCACACAAGCAATCCCAAAAACTGCTTCATCTCACACCCGGGAACTACCTTTTCCAAGGTCAGCTACGGAAAGTCAAAAAACGTAAGGCAAGTTAAACATAATGTCCCAAATTAAAAGAAATCAGCAAATACATAAACGCTCTGCATTCATATAAAAAAATTTGACTGTGGACCTGCTTTAGCCTATTTGTAAATTCCTAATGAAAACAAGAGAGGGTGAGGGGTTATATCATTGTAAATATGTTTCAACTTAAATTCCAATTTATTTGCAGGAAATGTTGTACAAGGTCATTGCTACAAAGCATCTTAACACAGATCCCGCCTAGGGCGACAGTGCAGAAAAAAACTTCCTGGCTAAACTGCAGTAACCTTGAGCAGAGGCTGGCCCAGGGGGGCATCTGCAGGATGTGCACAGCTACACCCAGCACAGCTGCCAACCGACTCATTGTTACGTGCAAATGGCATTCGTCTTTATTATTTTTGCTATTTCAATGCAGTGTGAAAGCAGAGCCTTAGCTGGCTGCAGCCCATACAGAGAGTTCCATTAATTTTTTAGTAAGTCATTCTTGGGGAGCGTTTTTGATAGAGCAATCAAATCTGCAGCCAGATACCGCCGAGAGCTGTCAGCAGCGAGCCAAAAGACATTCCTCACTGCGCGAAAATGAATGAATAACCTTCATTTTTAGGGTATGCCATCCTTTCAGTCACCGGGGGGAGCTCTTATTTACAGACCCGGCCGCTCTTACCTCCTCCAGACCTGTCACTCAGACCTCAGCATCATCAGGAGGTTTCAGCCGATCGCACCCTGGCTCCACCCTGATAAAGGCCCGTTCTTCCTGAGCTTGGAGGTTTACTTAAAGTAGGGAAGCAGAGAGTGGTGATGCAGCAGGTCACAGAGCTAGCTGGAGAAGTACTGCGACCCCATTTGCTCAGTAACTTCACGAAACAGGATAGCTACCTCATATCTGTAGCTCATTGAAGAACGCATCGTTGGTCACTGTTCATGTTGCCGGATTTGATTGGCTGCTGTGTTTTCTGGCACTACCATTTCTGACTCCACTTGCTAGGAATCCAGAATACTGTACTTCATAGTGGACTTTTTAGGGAACATATACACTACAAATAGTGTTTCAAAGCACTTTCTTTAGGCAGAGGGCCTTGCCTCAATACTGCATAAACTTCAAACAAATTCATACCTTTATAGGCAAAATAAAATACTGAGGCCCCTGTGTGTATGACTGCGTTTTTAATAATAAAAGCATGCAAGAGAACCGAGAAAGGTTCACGCTGTCATAGCCACCTGCATTACTGGTTACATAAGTATGACACCTCAAAGTAAGCGTGAGTATTTGATATGAATGGTCTGCTGATGCCTTTGGAAACTCAGAGCGATCTCCACTGAGGACACAAAAGACTGCTTCTGTGCCACAGATTTAAAAAATTGTCTTCATTTTCTGAAAACCTCTGATGTTTAAAATCTCAAGAAATGAAATTACTTGAAATTACAATGGACATGTTTTCATTTCACGCAAGACTTGCATTATAAAAATTGGAAAATTAAAACTAGTTTTCACTTTGTGTCATTTCGGGGACTTCTCCTAAAATTGAACAGACAAGTGGACCCATTACATCTGCGGACTTTTTCAGTAGTCTGACTATTGTGTTGTGCTTTAAGCAGGAGACTCGGGCTGCGGTCCCAGAGCAGCGCTTTGTTTGAAATGTTAGAAAAGTGAATTTGCTTACATTGATTTTCCAGCTTGTTTGGAGAGAATGTGCCTACATCATCAAATAAACAGGAGAAAATCCTGCGCAGCTCATTTGCTGAATTATTAACGATTACACGCAGATCCAATACAGGAGCTCCTTTCGCAGTAATAAACACAAACACAAGCTCCACCAAATGTCTCATGGGCATTCATCAGAATATAAACTGACTGACTTTGTCTTTGCAGCCCAGGTGTAGCGTTATAATTACTTGTGTTGGTCCTGATCATATTTCATAAGCGGTGTCCCCAGATCGGCCCTCATAACTGCAGCTTGCTTATGAACACCCAAATATTTCTGCATCAGCACTTCTCCGGCGGCATAGTCAATGCCCCGAGGTCTTTCTGTTAAACTGTACATTCATTGCTTTTAAATTGGAACAATAAGGGTGCATAATGTTTTGTTGTTGTTTGACCCTTTAGCTTCTTAGCAGGCAATCTAATTCAAGGGTTTTGAAATCCCCCTGGTGTAGCAACGCAGAGCCTGGAAACCTCACTGCATTCGCATGCTTCTGACGAATCACAGGTCTCACATGATTGGGTGTAAGAAATGTTGATCAGCTGTCAGAAACCCACTGGCACCCACTTGCTGGTAAGCTAAGGGCAGAAAGGTTAACCAAGCTATCCTGACAGGCTACAGGACACTGAGCCTTTGGAATCGAGGCTAATGTATCACTAGCTTTTGTCTCCTCTATCCTGCCTCCAGGCTCCAGGGCTTCAGGCTAACTCAAAACCTCGCCTGACCCCAGGACAGAGCGGCAATGTGGGGACTCAGAGCCTGCTCACGTCCTCACCCTCTCCCGGCCTGGACGTAGAGGCAGGTTAGGCTCGAACTTCCATGACTGAACAAGGGAGAAAAGGGCTCATTCTGTCACGGGTCGCCAATACCACAGCCCCACAGAAAGCTAAAGCAGAAAGGGCCAGTCAGGCTTTGGGTCGGGCCCAGATTCACTCCTGCCTGTGGGGTGAAGGTTCCCAGGCTCCAGGGTGACAAAGGTCTCCTCTCCTCGGTCCAAACATCTGGGTCCTTCCCAGCAGATTAGCCGTAGCATTGAGGCTCAGAAACACATCTGTCTTTAAAACACGTTCCAGACCTGCTCGCCCAGAATGGCTCCCATCTGTCCAAATACATAACCCACGCACGGCCCACATCTGCGCGACAAGTGCGCGTTTCAGGCCTGCGGGTCAAGGGCGAGCATCTCACACAAGCAGCTATACAGTCAAGCAATCTGCTTAAGAAAATAAACGAGTCAGACAAATAAGTCAATCCCAATACATTTTCTGCCTGATTTAAACCACGAGCAGCTAGGGGACTGCAATCTGACCTGCAGCCTCCTGACCCTCAGCCTAAAAACACCTCAGCGTCAAATTTCTCTTTACACAGACTGCCTGGGAGGCATATAGCATTAGAGTGTTAGGGCAGAACACACATCCATTACGGCACACAGGTGGCAGGCAGTGCCCTCTGCGAGGAGGCCAGAGGAGGCCTGATCTCTGCACATGCTCAGTTTGGATCCAGTCATGCTGTCTGATGAAGTAAAAGACACATAGACCTGAAAAAGACAGACTGCATCCATCTTCTATACTGTGCGCTATGGCAATGCTAAAAGGGCTTGTGGGCATGTGATTATTTTTCCTTTGTTTGAATGAGGCCCAGTGGCGCCACCACAGCTGTTCAAGGGTCGAGGTGGAGGTTCATTTCTTTTGGCTCTGCCGCTTCACCTGAGGACCCCAGCCATGGAGCTACGCAGCAGCCTGAGGACCCCGGCCATGGGAGCTACGCAGCAGCCTGAGGACCCCAGCCATGGGAGCTACGCAGCAGCAGCCTGAGGACCCCAGCCATGGGAGCTACGCAGCAGCCTGAGGACCCCAGCCATGGGAGCTACGCAGCAGCCTGAGGACCCCAGCCATGGGAGCTACGCAGCCTGAGGACCCCAGCCATGGGATCTACACAGCAGCCTGAGGACCCCAGCCATGGGAGCTACGCAGCACCCTACGGCCCTACTGCAATGGCAGTGCAACATTTCTGCAACATTATAGCCCCACTTCTGCAACTTTAGAGCAACAATTCTGCAACATTAGCACAACACTTCTGCAATGGTAGCTCAGACTGGCTTTAGGTCCCATTTAGAGCTGAATACGACATTAGGATCTTAAAGTTATTACAGCATCTACTGAGGTTTTCTTGTCCTCTAAATTGTGTTTCTCAGAAAATAATTTACAAGAAATGTTCTTGAGACATTTTCCTACAAATAAAATAAGGGTTTTGTAACCTCTGGTCACAACCACCATGGAAAAATTCACATTGGGTTATTTCAAAGTAACAGTATAACATATGTTCTCACAACATTCCAAAAACCCTATGACCTTTTAAAAACATGTGTGGAAAACAAATAAAACAATGTTTAGTGAAATTTTCTGAAAAAATTATATTCGATGCAAATACTAAAATGATAGTGCAGCTTGACAGATTTTGTGTCTAGGGAGCATGTCCAAGTACGTGCAGAACGTTATGGGAACTTGTTAAGACCCAGATTTTGCTTGCCGTGAAACTTATTGGTCCTCCAGGAGTGACATCACTCTCTGCTGCTGATCTCCATGCCCTGACTCCCAGCTCTGAGCCCTGCTCCACACATACAGACAGAGGGGACAGAGGCTAGACTCTGCAGCCAGCCTGCAGCATGCATGCCAGGGGACAGGGGTGCGTCAGTGCAGACATGGGCTTTTTGGCACCTGGAGTGTCTGCAGGTTTTTGTGTCCATCAATTACCCAAACTCCATTAGCGTATTACCTTTGCACACCTGCTGGTTTACAGGTGGATCAGTCTACATCAAAACATCATGCAGAAGCACAAGAGTGCCCTTCAACTCTCATCAAACAGCTTGTAAAAAAAAAAAAAAAAAAGTGCAGCTGAAATGTCAGATCATGCTAATTGATTGAGCTTAATTGAAAAATTAAATGCAGACATCCTGAAATCATTTAACAGATTTAAGCTCCTCTGGGACACCTTTGCTGTAACCATTTCAGCATCCTGTTTGCAAGTTTCATCCTGTTTTACAATCAATGAGCATAAGTAAAAAAAAAAAAAGACATTCAGGTGCATAATGCCTCACTGGCAGGCCATGGTGACCCATGTGAAGCTGCAGGATAGCCCGGTGTCTCTGGCAGGCCGCGACGTGCATTTTTAAAAGGAGTTTGAGCTGATCTCATCCTGCGCTTTGCAAAGGTATATCTTATTTTATGTTACACTACTGTCAGTTCTTGTGTTTCTAGCTCCTTCCAGCCAACCTGAAATCAAACATGTCTTTCAAATATTTGTACTGTATCAAAAAGAGCCCTGAAACAGTGCAGAGAACAGCAGACAGCAATGTGATGCTTTCGCTGTGTTTTTTCACAGAAAAAAAGTAAATAGAGGAAACTGCAAAGAGGGGGCAGACATTTTTATTCCCCACATCGTTAAATCATTGCAGTAAAAAGTAATCTCCTGGCAGCCCTCACTGTTGACTATTGTGGGTCTGACGCTCTCAAAGAAACAGCACACCAGCACTTTGCCTGGAGCAATCTGCAGGAGTAATTCCTTCTCACAGAGAACAAAACTGCCAGCCGGTCCGATGGGCTTTAGTGCTGCCATTCTTTCCCTCTGCGTGTCCACGCACAAAATATTCAAGTTTAAAACCCCATTCTGAACACCTCCTATCGACCACACTGCTGTTTTCCCATCGATATATGAATCAGAAGGCAGGCAGTAGGGGGTCTGCACTGCTCTTTAAAAAGGTAACATGGTGTACCTAAAGGGGTACAAATGCTCGGCACTGGGGTGGGACCCTGCTCGATACATCCACTGTGTATTTAGTCACAGTTCCTTTGAGGAAGCGATACAGAACTGTACCGTGCCGAATCACTACTGTGATGCTGAAGGGCCCGACTAACACGTTTGTTCTCCGCAGAACAGAGATGTTCCTCGACTGTTCGACAGTGCTGTCTGTTTGTAAGAGTGTGCACGTACAGAACCCTGCTTTTAAACGTGGGAACCGCCGTGCACAGAGCGCGAGGCGCTTCAGAACATCCCGTGGATTATGTTCTAATATTAAGTCATATTTAAGGAGCGCTCAAATTACGTTCGTTGTCAAACTATCAGTATGTGATACCTCATCTGACACAACCTAATGTCACTGATCTGACTCGGGTGGTTTTTTTCAAGTCTTACTTCAGTCGTTTTACACCTGATCCAGAGGGGAGAGGCTGTGGATAACAAAGCAGGATACAGCAAGGTGTACCTTAATTGCAATGTACGGAGCTCCTTATCAAAGATACACTGAGTACAGTCTGTTGGTATTATAGAATATCCGTGATCACTGCACGCGCGCTCATGAATTCATTAACATTACCGAGACAACATAGTGATGTCCCTGATAACAGTAACTATCTACCTCTGTCCAGTTGACAAGTCTAGAAAATAGATTTTTGCTTCATTGCGTTCCGAGACACAGAAGTGAATGTCACTGCGTTAATTGGTTATTGGCTACAAACCTTTACTGGTGAGCTCCGAGTCGAACTGGTCAAGTCACGGATGGCTGTTCCCGGAGGTGAGGCAGAAATTCCGGCTGCACAACCCAGGGACACCCCGGTCAGTGACGGTCTTCCACCGTTCCACGGTCGCTGTTTAATCCCATCCAGTAACCGTACCAACAGGATGTTCGCAGGCAAGTCATCCACCTCGCAATCCACCAGTATCCGACACTCCGGGCATCGCAACTCGTTGCGGGAGCTGACGATGTTCTCCAGGCAGCGGCGGCAGAACGTGTGTTGGCAGGGCAGTACTTTGGCGGTCGTGTCCAGCCGTTCCAGGCACACGGAACATTCGAGTAGATCCAACAGCGACGACTCGTCCATTTTAGTAAACCGTATTAACCACAAGCGGGTTCCCTCGGTCCGCACAGGATGTTCCACCACCAGCGCAGCTCATGCTGGCGGCACTTCTGGGCGAGAGAATCCTCCTTCTGAGCACCAGGGACGATTCGCTCCACTCACAGCTGCGCGAAAGTGAGGTCAGACAGACAGCAGCAGCGCACCGTGCTCAAGCACAAACCTATTCGCTGAGAGGGAATCGCAACCGTGTTCTGAATAGGATTCTTGTTTTTTCTATCTCCAAATCGTTGTCAGAATAGGGTGAAGCAGGCAGCTCTATCCTTAGGCTCTGGTGCAGTAGCGCTCTGACTTGCTTACGCGATCGAGATAACTGGCTACCCTGACGACGGACGGCTAAGATAAGTGGTTACTCAGTGGTTAGTTGATCAAATGCACGTACGCTACTGATTATGGGTAAACAAAGGCTTTTGTTTCCCTGATAATGGGATACCGTAAATGAAATGTCTCATCGTCCCAAGTTGTCCAGTTTGATTAAAATCATGAGAGCACGCGGCTTGTCCTCTGGCTGTGTGTACTTTAATTGCACTGCAGAAGTAAATGTTTGGTCTCGCTCTTTGCTCCACTTTTTATGTTGATGTTTACAATGATGTCATAGCGTCATAATTCAGAGTATATGAATACATCTGCATTAACGCCACGCAGGTACATCTGATCCACAATGCTGTGTGCACGGACTTACAGATATATGACAATCTCACGTCCTCTTAAAATTAGCTGGCGTTGCTGGATTTAACAAACTGCATCTGTCACCTTTAAACAAAGTATATGAATGCAGGTGCTATTTGGTCCCAGGTTCCGCGGTCTGACTTCCATAAAAAAACAAAAACAAAATACAGTTAAAGCAGCAGCGTGATAAGAAGCGAAAACAGAAGGAGTTACGCCAAAACCCTGAAAGAGTACTTGTCAAGTTACATTAAGGGTGTACTGTGGTGCAAAAGGATCCGAAGGAACCGTGGGGTTGTTAAGTGGTCTACGTCAGAGCACAGGAGATGGAAGAGGCGGCAACAGTTCTGTCAAGACATTTGCACCAAAAATCCAGTCACTTATAATCTTCATTAAGATTGTACAAAGCTCAACATTGTCTATTTTAATTAAAATGTTGTATATTTAGGTATTATTATTATTATTATTATTATTATTATTATTATTATGGGCTGGTGATGGAATGAGAATGACTGCCAAGCGAATAATATATTCCTGTTCTGTCAGAATAAAATTCGGATCCTTTATATTTAATGGTCTCTAACTGCGGGTAGGGTAATAAAGCGTTCTTGCCGAGGAACATCCACTTTAACTAGACTACTGCCCTCTGCTGTTTGACAAATGTACTCCCTGAGATTCTGCTCATTGGTTATAAATTTAATGCATGACCGCTCATTTCCATGTTAATGTACATTCACAGAGAGAGAAAAAGCACTTGAGATTGTAACAAATAGACAGTGCTTAACTAGCTGCTGACAATGACGAGCTGTTTCTGGAGCTACTTTTGTTCGTTGCCTCTACTTGAGCAAAAGAGCGCGCTGAAGATCCTCTTACGCTGTTTTAATTGCATGAGTCAGATCACATCACGGAGGTTTGCAGAGGGAATGGAACATGAATGGAACGGTTTAAAAAAACGTAACTGAACAAGAAATGTGTGCAAATAAATGTGCACTCAACTGGAATGATTTAATACAATCCATTCAAGCTTCTAGGATTTTTAAAAAAAACATTTTATATTTCCACCAAACATAGAATTGGTAATTGTGCCACTCACATGGTTATAAGCAGCCAAAGAGTGTCTTTTCTCATGCTGTGAAGAAAGTGACTATTTCACACCATACAGACCACACACAGTACTACAGGAGAGCCGGTGACTATTTCACACCATACAGACCACACACAGTACTACAGGAGAGCCGGTGACTATTTCACACCATACAGACCACACACAGTACTACAGGAGAGCCGGTGACTATTTCACACCATACAGACCACACATAGTACTACAGGAGAGCCGGTGACTATTTCACACCATACAGACCACACACAGTACTACAGGAGAGCCGGTGACTATTTCACACCATACAGACCACACGCAGTACTACAGGAGAGCCAGGTGACTATTTCACACCATACAGACCACACACAGTACTACAGGAGAGCCAGTGACTATTTCACACCATACAGACCACACGCAGTACTACAGGAGAGCCAGTGACTATTTCACACCATACAGACCACACACAGTACTACAGGAGAGCCAGTGACTATTTCACACCATACAGGCCACACACAGTACTACAGGAGAGCCAGTGACTATTTCACACCATACAGGCCACACACAGTACTACAGGAGAGCCAGTGACTATTTCACACCATACAGACCACACACAGTACTACAGGAGAGCCAGTGACTATTTCACACCATACAGACCCACGGTATTGTGAGATTGGTGAGAATTCTGACTTTAAGTGAAGAGTATTTGTTTGCCTCTTTCAGACTTTGGAAAATAGACCCAAACTACTGCAAACTCATACAGAAAAATGAGAAGTGTGATTATTTCATTGCAGTTGTATTAAATATTAAATGAATACCAGATAGTAAATCTATAAATAAAATGTTCCAGAATGTGTAATCCTACATACAAGTTCCTTTGCAATAAATCATCCACAGGGTCTTTCTGTGCCCCGCCTGCTCTAGTAATATATTCACTTTAGGTGGTACAGCAGGGGTGCTGAAACGGGAGGATTTCTCAGGTAAACCCGCCGTATCCACACAATGGAGATGGGATTTATGACGTGTCTGAGTTATGGAAACACCCAGCCAGGATGCTGCGCAGTTCTGAATATTTCACTTCATTGTTGTGAATTATATACTATTCAAATGGTGACCTATATTATGTAGTTTTTTTATAGTGTCATAATTCCTTATTACACCATATCAAGGCTTTGTTGAGATGTGCACCTCTGTCATTTCTGTTTGCAGGGCCCAGCAGTATTCCTCACAATGCCTACATTACAACCCTTCAGTCACAGGGGAATTTCATCTCATTACATTTTCAACTCCTTTCTAAAACAGCCCAGCTGGTCTCTGTCCCACAACTCCTCAGTGAGCCACGACCAAATGATGGTGGATTTAACTTGCATTAATTTAAGATAAAGCAGCATAAATACAAACATGAACATTAGGATCACAAAGAAACTGTGTGTTTGTGCATGTGTGCGTGTGTGTGTGTGTGTGTGTGCACGCGCATGTGTGTGTGAGTGTGTGTGTGTGTGTGTGTGTGTGTGGTCTCTCTCTGTAGGGTTGGATGACAGTAATATTTAAAGAGGCTGTCACTGAAGAAAGAGCGAATGTGCACAGAGGATGTTTCGGCTGAACGGCTGTGACAGATCTTTAAAAATAATTCATCATAACTCAGACATCATTCACCATCATCATGTCCTGAAACATGACATGAATGGCATCATGACGTATTTCTCCCCTGAAATGCCTGGACATCACTGACATGAATAACACTAAAGTACCACAATTCCCTGGGAAAACTATGCTGCTGATAGAAAAAGTTGTTAGTGGGCCAGTAGGGGGTGCTCTACCTTCTGGTCCAAACAGAAATCCAGCGGCCCAGCGTTGTGTTGCAGAAGGTGCCACCCTTGAGAAGAGACATTAACCAAGATCCTGACTGAACTGTAGACGTCAGAGTAGGGTTGTTAACCCCAGTGTTACGATCAAATCCCCCAAAACACAGCTCTCTAAATCTGGCAACCGAATCAGGCCATGTATAGGACTGGCCACACAGTCCCTTATGTTCCCTGCTTACTGATTCCCCAGGTTATAACTGATAAAGAGAGCTGGGTTCTCGATCCGCATACCTGGTTATGTAAAGATAAAATAAATAAAAACTCACTCCACTGCCATGCTCTGCTTGCTGTAATAATAAAACATCAGAACTGTTAAAGACTAAAAGCTGTGAGCTGTCGACCAGTTCCTACCCTGAAATTCCCCGTGTGTGGGGGATCCAGGACAGCACCCTCATTGCCCTCCTCAGGGATAACCCTCCAGTGCTGTTATTTCATGAGCTTTGCTCATAAAAACAAAACTATAAATAACAGGGCTGATAAATTGTCATAATTAGGGTGACATGTTTCTCCGCTGTCTGTTTTCTTTCACCTGTAAATCAGTGCATCACCAGTAAGATGCTGAGTCAGCGTTCTTACCCAGCCGTACGTTCAGCATCATGTTTCAGCTCGCTGTCATCACATTCATTCTCCAATTCATTAATGCTAATTGAGCATAATTGCTCCGGGTTGGATAACAGAACAAAAGTTTTTACCCTGGTTGGTTCATTAATTAAACAACATAGCGTGATTTGTTCAGTGAAAGTGGCCATTTGTACTAATAATTCAGATTGGTGTCTTTTAATCAAATTAATTACATAGTTATCATTTTTCCAACAGACACGAGTGAATATAAAATGACATATAAGCTGCCAAAACAAACTGCCAAGAGCATAATAAATATATTTATTCATGTATTAATATTTATTTATTGTTTTAATCAGACTCAGCTAACTGCCAGAAAGAATAACGAAGAACACCAATCATGTGTCATTCGTTTCAATAATGATGTATTTTGCCCTGATTAAGACAAGTAAAGCAGAAGTAGTGTGATGCTGTTCTATGAGAGGTTAGCACATGATAGAGTGTTAGCGTGCTGATATGAGGTTATTGGCAGGAGACAAAGCACTCATTTAGCAGTGTGGAGTGTTGTCTCAGTCCTGTCCGTGTGGAGTGTTGTCTCAGTCCTGTCCGTATGGAGTGTTGTCTCAGTCCTGTCCGTGTGGAGTGTTGTCTCAGTCCTGTCCGTATGGAGTGTTGTCTCAGTCCTGTCCGTGTGGAGTGTTGTCTCAGTCCTGTCCGTGTGGAGTGTTGTTTCAGTCCTGTCCGAGTGGAGTGTTGTCTCAGTCCTGTCCCCGTGGAGTGTTGTCTCAGTCCCGTCCGTGTGGAGTGTTGTCTCAGTCCTGTCCGTATGGAGTGTTGTCTCAGTCCTGTCCGTATGGAGTGTTGTCTCAGTCCTGTCCGTATGGAGTGTTGTCTCAGTCCCGTCCGTATGGAGTGTTGTCTCAGTCCCGTCCGTATGGAGTGTAGTCTCAGTCCCGTCCGTATGGAGTGTTGTCTCAGTCCCATCCGTATGGAGTGTTGTCTCAGTCCCGTCCGTATGGAGTGTAGTCTCAGTCCCGTCCGTATGGAGTGTTGTCTCAGTCCTGTCCGTATGGAGTGTTGTCTCAGTCCTGTCCGTGTGGAGTGCTGTCTCAGTCCTGTCCGTGTGGAGTGTTGTCTCAGTCCTGTCCGTATGGAGTGTTGTCTCAGTCCTGTCTGTGTGGTCTACACACTTAGCGGACAGTGTACATTTGAGATATTTGGTGCTTCTGGAATAACTGAAGCCAGTACAGAAAATATACCTTAATGACATGTTCAACCCCATAAACGCACGTAAAATGAAAAGGCTTGAAACTGAAATTAAATTCTGTATTTATAAGATATTGAAGTGGTGGTAATCTCATGCACGGTGCGAGGAATTGAAAAGGTTTCTGTATTTAAACCTGTGAAAGAGTTCAGAGCAGCAGACACAGAGGCAACATTTCCTAATCCCACTTAAATCCCCGGTGAGAACAGCTGCACACAGCCCTCAACACAAATCTCATCCAGCTTTTGTACTTTAAAGCCAGTTTTATTTGACAAGCCTTAAACCTCCTCATCCCTTTCACCAGGCTAGCAGCTACACCTGTGGAAACCTGCCCAGCAAGAACCCAAGACAGCTGCCCGTGAAAAAAAAAAACTATATGGCGATATCATAAAACAGTTAATTCAGTGCAGATTTATCCTTGAAAGTGGTTGTGTAAACCATAATATTATAGTCATAATCCTATTGACAAATATATGGTGATATGGAATCAAACACCACACTAAACGCATTACAAACAGAGGCAAACATGAAAAGCATCTCCCTTTATCCCCAGAGCGTTGAGAACGAGCAGCACTGAAGCCGCTGTGCACCTCAAACCAGGCAGAAATGGAAAATGGAACAGTTCTTACACACAAGACAAATTATTTTTAAACACCCCCCATAAATAAATAAATAAAAATAAGTGACATTCTTTGCTCAAACAATCACTATGCCCTCTGTCCAGTGAAAGTAGGTCAGCTGACATTGTAGTTCCCATGGCAACCACTTCACCATCCAACCCCCCAAGAGAAAGATGAGGTACAGGACAGAAGAGACCTACCTATGAATGCAGCTGCATTACCCACAAGACTTTGCTGCAGCTGCTGCAAGTGTGGAAATTAGCGCGATGATGTCATTCTGTTTTCACCCTGCTGCAAGGTCTAATTGTGTGGTGTCTGAGGTTTTCTTCGAGACGCTGGTGATGGAACACCCTTAGCCAGAACAGACAGTTTGGCAGGTCGCAGTGGGGGTTGAGGGCTTTTGTCCTTGGAGCCGTTGTGCACTGAAATGAATAGAGACTCCATTATTTAAAACACTTGAATGCACATCATCACACGGTACCTCACATATCATGCAATTGCAGAATACAGAGGCATAAACCTTTCATTTGCAGTTTGCATTTTTTAAATCTTATATAAAATGGGAATGATATTAGCCTACATACATTTTAAATTTCAGCCCTGGAAGTGTCTGCAGGTTTAACTCCACTCCTGGAGGGCTGCAGTGTCTGCAGGTTTAACTCCAGTCCTGCAGGGGGCAGTGTCTGCAGGTTTAACTCCAGTCCTGGAGGGGGCAGTGTCTGCAGGTTTAACTCCACTCCTGGAGGGCTGCAGTGTCTGCAGTTTTACCTCCAGTCCTGGAAGGCCGCAGTATCTGCAAATTTAACTCCAGTCCTGTAGGGGGCAGTGTCTGCAGGTTTAACTCCAGTCCTGGAAAGCCGCAGTATCTGCAAATTTAACTCCAGTCCTGTAGGGGGCAGTGTCTGCAGGTTTTGCTCGAGCACAGGAGGGTCCCAAACTCAGAGCTAAATAAGCCAACACTGAAGCCCTCTCATGCCGGATTCTGACCCTCCCTAACCTACATAATACCAGCATTTACACAGTGCATTTATGCTGGTGTGTGATGCTCTGTCGTGTGAATCTTCTTTAGGGCTTGGGGCAGGCTGAGTGGTGGGGGGCTGGGGTCCAAGGCCAATGTGTTATTCTGAGCAGGTGGCTCTGGGGTTGTGTGGATCAGCACATCGCTGTGTTTTACGCAGCTGCGGGCAGGTGTAATTACAGGTTTGGGGATTTCAAAGTCGCTCTTTCATCCGGTCTTTTCCTGCGGATGTGGGTGAACAGAGAGCCGAGGCGAAGGCGGGGAGAGAGCAGGCCAGCTGCTCCAGCACAGCTGATCAGCGGTCCTCTATGCAGGCCCCCGGGAGCTCTGCGCAGAAAGCATATATGCATTTAGAGCCCTGCTTTAGCTAAGCCCACCTCCTCATTCCATGGGAACTAACACCCATCAAAGAGTGGTGATGGGGGAGTTCATGGAACTAGTTGGAAAAATTACACCCCCTAATTTAAATTAGCCCGGTAAGTAAGAGGAAGGTGGATCAAGTGAGAGCTTCAGATCAGACGTCTCTCTGGGATAGCAGTAGCTGCTGAGCTAAAGGCACAGAGCCCCAGCCAGGGGAACTAATCAATGTCCAATAATCAAACTCTGGGAAAGCATTAGCTGCTGAGCTAAAGGCACAGAGCCCCGGCCAGGGGAACTAATCAATGTCCAATAATCAAACTCTCACTGCCACCCCAGGACTGCTGTATCTGCATCAGACTCACACACTCTCTCAGCGATCTGAACCCCACTACACAAACCAAACAGTGTACAATGTGAAGTGAAAATTCTGGGGAAAAGGGTAATGGACAAGATTCAATCAAATTCATTTAGTCTCTTTGAGAACATCTCCCATTTAATCGAATCAAACTTCAGTCTCTTTAAGGTCATGTGCTATTCTATCTGAGAATGAGAAGTACATTCCAAAGGAGGTTTGCTCATATCCAATGAAACATGATAAAATTGTGTTTCAAAGTCTGTTTTGAATGAATCGCATTATTGCTCCCTTGTAGAGATTAAGTGAGTGAATTACCCCACAGTGACCTCGCTTTGTAATAGGAGAGCTGCTCTGATAACGACTGATATTCAGGAAGTATTATTTTACAAAGAGGAAAGTAGTGCCGACAGAGACCACTGGGGAATTCATGTCCAGGCTTGAAATGACAAGCCTAGCTGGGCTGAATGACCGACTCTACATCATTATGATCCTCAGCTCAGGGCCTGTGTACAGACACTTTGAATGTCTGTACTTTTATTCTGCACATCATTGTCCTTTCCATTATTCATTTTTCATTTCTTCCCATCTGTCAGTATATATTTGGTGTAATATTCCATTCTTTTGCTCTCTTTGAAAACCCATCTGGCCACATGTTAGCATCAGCTATCCTTGTTATGGCGCAACACATCAAGTGTCAATGTGTTTATATCTGTTCATATTAAAATAAACCATAAATCATAAAAAAAAAAAAATCACACCTCTTCTTTCTCAGGAAAATACACGCCTCAGCATACTCCCAGGGCCTCACACTGTGAGATGGGTGTATAGTGCAAATGAAGCGCAGGTCATTATATGGGTTTACCTCCACAGCAGAGTGTTATAATTCCATATTATTATAATGAGGGGTATAATGTATATTAATTTAACGATTCTATTTCAGGCATGAGGGATTATAAAAGTTCATCATAAAATGAACGTGTTGAGCAGGCTGTGATCTTTCATCACTGCCATTTTAATTCTCACATTCACAAGGTCACAAAGTATAGATGCAAAGGCGCACTCTCTCTCTCTCTCTAGCGCACACACACACACACACACACACACATACATACACACACTCACACACACATACACACTCACATACACACTCACACTCACACACACACACACACACTCACACTCACACACATACATACATACACACACTCACACATACATACATAGACACACTCACACTCACACACACATACACACACACTCACACGCACACACACACACACACACACACACACACACTCACACACACACACACACACACACTCACACGCACACACTCACACACACACACACACACACACACACACACACACACACACACATATGCGCACACACCCAGCAGCTAGAAGAAAAGCTATATAAACAGACAATGACCACAGGGCCCTTTCTATATGTTTTCAGCTAAATGATGGATGGAGTATATCGATGAAAGAAAAGAAGAGGACAGAGCAGGGGCACAGAAGGAGTTCAAAACTTCAAACAGGAAACGTGTGACACTTCAAACGACTCTATAAAATGTACAGCCCATTCCTGTCTGGGCAAGCTCCATTCAAAAAGTTGCTTTAAAACACTATTTGTAAACGTGGAAAAAGTAAAACATACTTACCCTTTATTGCATAGAATTATATATATATAACCAAAGGCATTCAGAAACATATAAAACATTTACTTACTATAAATCTGTGTACGTTTTACTAAATGACTCTATTTTATCACGTTATCATAACTTGTATAGGCGTATTGGCTTCATTTGGCACTGCATGAGGAAACTACTTTGCCATTTTACCATTTTCAGAGCATTTCCAACTTCTCGCGACTCGCGTCTATTTTTCTTACCTGCCGAGTCGCAGAGGAGCCCAGACATTACCAATGCTGCGCCACCAGATGGCGACCTCGAGTCGCAGTGTGGCGTTACTGCGCGGCAGCTCCGGTCTACCTGAATCAGGTTTGTTTCTGTCCCGTTGGGCGGGGTGGACTTCTTTTTCCGTCTCCCAGGAGGAGCCTGTACACTTTAATAACTTCAGATACACGGAGCTGGAGCTTTCTGAGGATCCATGAGCAGATCTGTGGGGAAGAAGTTGTACACTCAGGAATCACTCCGAATATGACTCTCCAAACTTAAAACTGAGATTGCTCTTTATCGTCAGGATTTATTTTTCCTCTGTACTCCTTCTCTCCGCCTGCATTGCTCTTGGAAATAATTACAACCATCTCAGCCTCACATTGCTGCAGGTAAGGCATTTTTGTGTGTCTCCTCCTTTACCCGCGTTGGAATGCGTGATGATGGTTGCAAGACGGGGACATTCTGAAATCGGATCTGGCTAATAGTCAATAAACAATATTTACTTTTAACCCACTGATTTGTATATTTTGAAAAATGTTGGATACAAGAATGTTATGTGGATTCTCATATGTTGTGCAGCTAGCTATGGTAGCCACGGGCGTGCCAGCCGAAGCGCCGCGCGCTGTCTTATCTGCATGACATCAGAGGTTGTAATGATTATCGTTCGCTCGGTGAGATCTGGTTTCAGGTTGTCGCCTGTGTCTCCTGGTGCAAACAGTTGGAACTTGTCATTGTGCTGCTGTAGAACAAGGCCCAGTGTGTGCGCCTTAGTTTGGATCCGACGCGCATAATCGTTTTTGCCTCCCTGTCTGTCCCGGGGAGCGCAGACCGGGGGAAAGTCCTGTGTGGAGACAGTGGAGCCGGAACATGCACGTTCTTGCAGCGCCTCTGATGTGTCTTTGGCTTTGAACTCATGCTGGAGGTGGATATCAATCCCTTTCCACCTCAGTGAGCTGCGAGCTTCTGTGTTGTATTCTTTTATGTGTAAGACAGAAAGGGAGAGTAAAGTCGTTGAAAAAGTACGTTACATCTTCAAAGATCTTTTGGCCTAACAGCCTTGATACATAAATACATAAATGAGCACCTACATTAAGTTTAACAAGAATTCATGGTACAGCAACCACTATCATTACTACTGCTATTACTGCTACTGTGACTACTACTACCATGACTAATAATAATAGTAATAATAATAATATCAATAATAATAGTAACAATAATAATATAAATTAAATTTCTTTGTGTTTTTGTTTGTTTGTTTGTTTGTTTGTTTTATCATGTCTATTTGCAGTTTAAATGCATTATGGGTTTTGTGGAAATCTCTTGTGAATTCATACATTTTCCTGCCACAACATTTTGAGGAAGTGGAAGTCAGAAGAGTAGTTGCTCATATAAATATTTGAGTTTCGGAGTCGGGGTGGCTTGTGTAAGTGAGTTTTGGCATTTTCAGAGAGAGTGGAATACACCGGGGTACTGCTTTAGAATAGCCATATCCCGCTGTGTGTCTTAATGAACTTTACTTGGACTACTGCACTGACAATGCAGTGATAAACTCAGTTATGAAGAATTGATTGGAATTAATGCGCTCTATGTGCAATAGATCATGCAGGATTTCAGTGAAGATCTAAGGACAAAGTGTTCTGTCCACAAAGCAGAATATGAAACAAAGGAGTACAAAATTACAGTGTGACCTGTTGAGCACGAACTTTATGAATTATTATTCATGAAAACAGTGCTGCAGAAAACTATACCATAGACCTGCTCACATACAAAACCATATAAACTGCATGCGGAAAGAGAAAATAAAAAATGCCTTGTGTAAAATTTAGTTTTAATTGCAAGCAGATGCCAGCAACTGATTGCATGAATTACGAATGTGTGGATTAACTACCTTCTGTGAGTGTGTGTGTGTGTGTGTGAGTGTGTGAAAGAGTATGAGTGTGTGTGTGTGTGTGTGTGAGTGTGTGAAAGAGTATGAGTGTGTGTGTGTGTGTGTGTGTGTGAGTGTGTGTATGATTGCGTATTCATAAGCGTATGTGTATATATTCCTGTCAGGTTTCACATATGAAATGCCTTTTGTAATCCCAGGCAGAGCCGCTCACTCCGTCTCAGATGCAGATCTGTGATATTAAGGATGCACTACATGTTCCTAACAGAGCGAAATGAAAAGTGTAGTGATATGAAAGTGTGGTGTTATGGCTCTCAGGGGCCTGCTCCTCTCGCTCTCTCAGGAAACACAATATTAATCTGTCACTCATAGAGTGGATGGAAGGACCAGAGGGGCTGTCAGCTCAGGTTTGCTGGAGCCTGCTGGAGCGAAATCCGCCAGCGGCTGAGTTATGGTATAATTACAGAACTCTCAGGTCCGTGGGGTCGTGTGTCTTAAGCTCTAATGCCACAGGAAGCTGAGGTGTTGGGTTCCTAAAACCGTCTTTCATAAACGAAACGCAGGGTCCCTCAAATGCTTATGGGGGACAGGTACCTTTAAACGTGTCCACAGGACACAAAGTGAGCAGGCAGTTTATCCAGGAGAAAATGTGCCCCAGAGATGCCGGTTATGTGCCTGATGAGCAGGTGAAAACGCACGCACACACACACACACACACACACACACACACACACACACACACACACACACACACACACGCAAACACACGCAAACACTCCCAGCTCTATAATACATTTCATAAAGCACTTTACAGTATATGTCTGATTGTATTTGATCTATAAGTACAAATCAAAATACAACAATTATTATGATCAGAAATTTACCTCTGATGTCATATGCTGAGAATATGTGTCCTCTTACATGAGCTCATTCCTGGTTTATCTGTATCGTAATTAAGGAGCAGTATGTAAATGTATTGAATCATCCACAGTTTTGTTATCAATTCTCTATTTATTATTGGCATGGGCGATAATGATGCAGCAGGCACTAACCTCCATTGCAGTGCCTTCACAGGTGCCAGCAGGACAGTCTGGAGGAAAACTGCAAATAAAAATTGAGCAGAAAGAAGTAAGCCAGATAAATCACTGTATGTTTGCTGATAGCATAAATTACTGATATGTATTTGTCTTGATGAATCCACTGAGTATGTAAAAAAGGCACTGAAATCATAGCAGTGGAATTGGGAAAATGCATAATAGCATTATAATAACATTATAATAGCATTATAATAACAGACATCCCATGTCCTGTGAGCTCACAGTGGCCCACTACCAGCCACCCAGCAGCACAGCCATCAGCAAGCCGGCATGATGGCCCAACAGCAGGCTGCTAGAGGATGGTCAAGACAGTATCTGTCCTTAAAAGAAGGCGAGTGCCACCAGCGGCCTGTGGTAGTGCCAGTCTGCAGGTTGCCTGCTTGCCCATATCCATTAGCAGTGGTGGTCCGCTAGCAGCAGGGCCATTCATCTTTTACTCTGCCTGTTTTAACATCCGATAAGTGCTTGCAGGAAAGCTGTAAGCTTGCCAGCATTCTGGCTAGCGGACAGTCAAAACGAGGATCAGCTGTTAAAAGAAGCAATAGCTCTTCTGGACCACTGCGGTGCCGATGTTCATACCGCCAGCATGCAAACCGTGGACCGGAAAGTGTTTGCTTACTGGGATGAAAAACACTCAAGCAGCAAGCCATTCTTTTAACCTCAAATACAGAAAAAAACATACAAAACAAAAACACGGTAAAGCTGGAGGCTTCACGGCTAACCACAGCTAGTCTGTCGAATCAGCTGCGCCTCGCAGATGAAAGGTGAACTTGTGTCTGCTTCCCCAGCCCTGATCAGAAAGGCTAACGGCTAACGCGGAGATCCAGGGCTTGAGGTGGGCGAGGCTTTGAGCCTCCGTTTCATGTGCGCTTTGGGCTTGTTTTTACTGTCCTTTGAGTACAAAGCTGGAGCTGCCTCCTGTAATTAAAGTAATCAGAAGATGAATAGTGAGCACACCTCTGTGCAAAGCGGGGACAGCCAGTCTGCTTACGCTAACGCTAACGCGCTCTGACACCGCTGCATGGTACGGCACGACTGATGTGGAGAGATATAAGCTCAGCATTAATGATTTGTGCGCCAGGTGACTCAAACATAATTAAGAACTCTCGCTTTGTGCATTGAAGCATGACTAATGCTAATACCTGCCCATCTTTTAAATTCGCAGAATAAAAGAAAAAAAGGTTTGATTAATTAAACCTAAGGCTTACTTGTGTTGTAGCGGTCTGAATTCAGATTAAGTGCCGTGTGAGTGTAGAGACAGAGAGGAAACAGAGAGGTCAAGTGGAACAGCAGCTTTCATTAGCTTTTCATAATAAAATATTTCTCTACTGGTTGAGTTTTGACATGCATTAGATATTGATTTTTCTTGATACCTTATGATACTGATAACACAGATAATTCCCGTTTCCAGGTATGATGGCTTGATTAAATCAAGTGCATTTAGTCTCTAATTAGGGCATATGCAAATGAATTAAATTAGTAATAGTAACACAGGGAGCACACTGTAACTCTGTAACACACAGGGCTGGTGTCTTTGGGTGCTGTTCATGTGTGTACCTCTGACAGTGTGATTATGGATGAAAAGTAATCTGCTAAATTACAGGGTTTAACTGTAATAATTGTCATATCTGCCCTGTCTCAATCTGGCTGCGTTCCCAAATGGTAGGATTGAAAAAGACTGTGTGTGTGTGAGTGTGTGTAAAGAGGTAAGATCCCTCTCCGTACCTTTCTGCCCCTCCACCTTGCCTCTCCTTCTAGACTCCCCCAGCGCAGAGCCAGATTCCTGTGCGCAGAACACAACTCATTCTAATTCAAATAGCCCCGCTAATGCAGGATGAACACCTGACAGATTTATGCGCTGCACTCTTCAAGGTTTTTCCTCATTACTTAAAATGCCACTCTCATTTATGAAGACAGCAAGTCAAATCGAATCAGTCCAGCAAACTGCAAGTGTGTAACTGAAAATGCAAACTAGAGCGAAATAACACAGAAGTCTTGGACAAAATCCAATCAAATCTGGGACCCAGTCAAGTGTAGTCTCTGTAAGGGCAAATGTGGTTTTGCCAAAATGGACTTCCGTTTGATATTGTTAGTTTGTACGCTATTCTATTTTAGATTTAAAGAACATATTCCTAGGGGCATGTTTACTTGTGTCCAATAAAATAGACAACTCAACGCGACGAATGCAGTAATTTAAAGTCTGTTTCTATGGAATTCCATATACGTCTGAAGAGGCTAATATTGTTTGACTGAATGTAGCCCGAGGTGTCTATAGAGGAATATGCTAATCCAGTGAAACAGTCTGTAGCTTCCAGATGCAAGTGGCACATTATGAAGTTACTGCTTCTCAGTCTTAAACGTGATATGGAGAGGGAGGACTTCATAAGCAACGGCCATTTTTTACATTGCAGCACTGGTATCAAAAACAGAGGAAAACATGGGGAAGAGTAAACATCTTGCAGAAAATGTAAAATAAAAGCAATATGTCTCTGCTTCAGACTCCCACTTTTCCCATTTCTTTCATTTTTAGACTTTATTGCTGCGCAGGGGAACGTAAAGGCGGTTTGATAGGAAAGCATATGTCTCTTAAAGAGATTAAAGCCCATTTTTAGTGAATAGCACATGCTTCTGAAGACACTAAGTGCTTTTGATTGAATCCCAGCCAGGGTTCTCGCTGCTGGCAAACATGATTTTTCATATCTACAGCTACAGTTGCAGGTTTTGACATTTCTGTATAGAATTAGCTGGGGGCAACTCCTATTTAACACATTCCATGTAAATTGGTAGGTACAATTCTGCATGTAAAACACAAAACAGAATAGAGCTTTTGTAAACTAACAATTGTGGAGAAGTGCACCCTGGGCTATGTTTAAAGGTATTTATGGATTTGAATAGATGTGACAGGTCTTTCATGGTGAATAGGAATGGCTTAATTGGGACTGGGAAGCAGGCCCTATAGATGACCTGAATACACGTCAATCCTAATTATTCTGCCACAGCCCTGAAACTGAGCCCTGCTCCACACACATTGTTCTAGTAAACATTTTTAGGGGTTGCATAAATGAAATGTAAAGGGAAATATGAACAGACCATTGGTATTAAACTGTACACATAAACAGCGTGTTCTTTTTAACTTTAACACGCTGGTATTTACTTTGTCACAAACCTCCTGATACGGACACACAGAACACACCTCACAGCAGAGCTGCACCCTTCTGCCTCGACAGGAACACTAAACAGGTTCTGTAAACTCCCCTCCACTCAAAATGGTCTGTAGTCTCTTTAAAGGAATATGCAATTCAATCAAAGCTGACTTTATTTTCTTTTAGGGCTCATGCAAACCAGTCAAATGTCATATTTTACCGGAGATAAGTAAACATCCCATCTGGAATGTGTTATTTTCATTCTAAAATAGAATCATAAATGCCCATAAACAGACTGATTTAGTTTGACTGGATCCCAGCCCTGGACTGAGAATTGTACAGATAAATATATTTCACACCATTTTTTCAAATATTCTGCAATGTCTTAAAACCAGTTATTTGCATATTTTCACACAATTTTTATCCACTTTGCTAAAATGTAAGAGCCCAACTGCTGGAGTCAAGCAAAGGTCAGGAATGGAAGGATAATCTCAGCTTTTTACCCAAGGGGGGAAAAAATTCCAAGACAGATGAGAATTAGTTTAAAAAAAATTGAAGCGCACGTTACAGCGGGGCTGATGTCCGCTGGCAGTGTGAAAGTGCGCATCCACACATTTATGACTGACACTCATTATGTTCCCACACTCGTCTCCAGAGTTAGACACACAAAACGAGGTACACACTCAGGCAGCCTCCAGATAGGGTGCAGACACCGGCCTGTCACCACACTCACACCCTGATCCCTGCTGTTCATGGGTGAGTTACTCAAATGAGAGGGTGAACAGAGACAGGAGAACAGTTTACCTTTTATTTGGGGGCTTACTGCCCAAAGTCTTACACCTACTTACAAATCATGTTGTGTGTGTGCGTGTGTGCGTGTGCGTGTGCGTATGTGCGTGTGTGTGTGCGTGTGTGTGTGTATTTGTTTACATTGTATTCATTGTAATGATTTTGCCATATAGCAGAAAACATACTTCTTCAGTTTTGTACTGTCAATGTTTCATAGATCTGTTCCTAATAAAGTTACAGTGTGACTAAAACTTTTATAATGCAACATGGAATAAAAGGTTTGTTTTTCCGAAATTCCAGACAGCATTTTTTTTTTTTTTTTTTTAATTGAAGGCATTTTACGAAGCTGAAGATTTGTTGCGGCAGCAGAATCGAACACGCACGTTTCCCCTTGAGCGCTGTCTCTACTGTATCGCCTAGGGCTGTCCAAATAGCTATTCTGTGCTCACGGTGATAACTATCACTTCAATCGAGTCTGACACCTTTACCACAAAAGGAATTCTGGGAAATAAAACCACTCATAGCCAAGACACCCATATTTATTGATTACATCAAAACTAGATGAAAAGGTATTACCGGTTGTAGTTCAAAAAGGAAAAGAAAAAAAAAAAACAAAACCATAAAGTTACTTACTGTGGATCTCAGACTCATAA